>OZ005652.1:185012036-185232036 GCA_963930645.1 Salticus scenicus
AAAAAAAAAAAAAATCAGTATATCTCACTTAAAACCCTTTTAAACATGCATGAAAATCGTTTTTTGAATTTTAAGAAAATATATTTGAAAGAAAGATAAAGTCATTAGAGTAAAAATATTCTTAAAATAAATTGCTCTATAAAACATATTTTTGCGCTGTTTTGCCTTGATGCTTTTAGAAACGCTGCTAATGTAATTTTAAATCACTTTTATATTTACTTTTTAAAATGGGGAAAACATTACAATGAAATCTTTATTGCTCAAGCTCGTCCAGAAAAACTTACACTTACTATGAATATTTTAAGTTTTATAGTTACTAAATAATGCAAGTATAAAATTTATCATACATGTGTTTTATATAAAATCATTAATTTTTTGTACAACACAGATACAACTGGAGAAAATTTTTTTTAAAAGAGGTTTATAGTAGCCATGAAAACACATTTTTTCTAAATAAACTGAAACGTACTGTTTAATTACATATTTGGTTTTAAAAGAAATATTTCCAAATAGAAATTTACATGAGAATTAAATCTGAATTAATATTAATGGCATTTTTATGCATTTAGATATTAAATATTAAGTTTTTTTTTTTTTTTTTTTTTTTTTTTTTTTTTTGTCTTTGTATTAAATTTAAACATAAAGGCATTTCAGTAGTAATAATCAGGATTTAAAATTTAACATAAAAAATAAAAATAAATAAATAAATAAAATGAATAATAAAATAACAAATAAAATGAAAAATTTAAAAGCTTTTTATTTGAAATGTATTCATTTTTTTTTTTTTTTTTTTTTTTAAACATTTGTATGGTAATATTATTTTGAAAAGATCAAAAGAAGAAGAAAATGAGTCATTTTTGAGTCAATAAATGATGATATATATTTTTTTGCACTATATGTACGTGATCATAAACAACTTTAATAATATTTATTTACATATAACGCTGAAAATATTTGAAATAAAAAAATTATAAAAATTGCCGTTTTAAATATTATTATTACTATTATTATTATTATTATTACTAATATTTGTCATTGATAGTAGTTTCTTTAATAATAATAATGAATGTAACTTTTTATTCGGATTAAATAAAATTTTAACAGGAAAATATAAATTTGAATAATGAATATTTTCCCACAAATGTACGTGAAATTCATATGAGCAACTAAAAAATTATAATTTATTTATTATATATAAATAATAAACAAAACTATAATAATGATTTAAAAAAATAGTTCTTTAAGGGGTCTTGGTACCGGTACCACTCAATGTTTCATACAAATGCATATATTTCCATTAATTATTTATAAATTGAATCACATTAATTTTGATCTATAAAGCACTTATTCCGACAACAATTCTTATGGGGAGTTTTTTATACAATTTTTAGAGATCTAAAATCTTTAAATTGCGTTTTCTCAGTTTGCATTTTTTTTTTTTTTTTTTTCATAAATACATGCTCTTCAAAATGCAAAAACTTTTATTTAAGAAAGACTTAATATTTTTGCGATATTTAATAAAACTCACTTAAAAGCGTTCGGAATAAATTTTGCAATATTTTTTTAAAAAGAAAATATTAATATATATATATATATTAAACATATGTTTTTTATTTTTTTTCCCAAATGCTAATTAACAAATTTAAAAATGGAATTCTAACTCCTTTAAGTATGTTTTATTAAACAGTCGAAAAAAGAAAAACTGGTCTCTCCTTAAATATATGCAGACATTGTAGCATTTGAAGATCATAAATTCATGAAAACATGAAAACTGAGAAAAAGTAATTTAAAGATTTCAAATCTTTAATAAAAATTATCAAAAACCATAAGCCTGAATATATATATATATATATATATATATTACTAAATAAACATTAATATAGTTCAATTTATAAATATTAAATGACATATAAGCTTTTATATGAAACCTCCAGTGGTGCAGTCCCCTAAATACTTACATATATAATTAAAATAAAATGCCTCTAAAGAGCTGTGATTGTTTCAATTCTATCTATGATTAAATTTTCAAGTCTTTTTGTCATTCTTCTTTATAAAAACATTTAAAAAAATTAAATTATTAGTTGCAACCTCTGTGTCATTGTGCGTGGAAATCAGGATCTCACAAGAAGAATATAAACTTTCCGTTCTACATTTTTTGGATCGAAGTTCGCAGGTTGCGGTAGGGAGTTAACTAGGAGAAAACGTCACGTAACAAAAAACCGTTACGCTTGTTTGCTATCTCCAGAAGTACTGCTCAGAATTTTATATAAATTTATATGTAGATGTACCTTGACCTAAATTAGTGCCTGTGAACTTTTGGTGCCAACCGCTCAAAATGTGGCGCTGCTATACAGCGATTTCCGCAATTTAAGTGAACGCTATATCTCAGGTTCTATTGTTTATAATCAAACAAAACTTGATATGTAAGAAGGTCATTATGAGGCACTATACTGATTCAATTTGAATGCTTACTGGCCAAGAGGTGGCGCCGCTATATAAGCGATTTCCGCAATTTAAGGGAAAGCAATATCTGAGGGCACAGAATTGCATAAAAATTCATATGTAGGTGTGCCTTCACATAAATGAGTTTCTATCAATTTGTGGTGTCAACCACTTAACAGGTGGCACTGCCACACAGCGATTTCTGCAATTTAAGAGAAGGCTATATCTCAGGTTCTATGGTGTATAATCAAACAAAACTTGATATGCGAGAAGGCCATTATGAGACTTTATGCTGATTCAAGTTAGATTCTTTTAGGTCAATAGATGAAGCTGCTATACTGGAAATTTCCCCGACAACGAGAACGCTGTATCTCAACTTGTATGGCATAAAACTGTACGACTTGATATGTGAGCTAATCATTATAAAAACTTATTTTTTAAGATGTTATTTATAGACAATAAAACTGTCTTTCTTTGAATATTTAGTGTTAGTTTTCTCTAAGAGGAAAATGATTCGCATTCGTCATGTTAGATAATTTTAATAAATAATAGCTTTAATAAGTCATTTGCCTTTGTATAGGAAAAATATAGAAAAAAGTCTTGTGGTGGCCACAACATACTAATTTTATTTATTTATTTATTTAAAAATAATTTATAATTTATATTTTTTTTTTAATTTAATTTTTAATAAACAAATATTTTCGCTAAAATATTAAATGCAACTTTTTAATTTGATTACTTACTTTACATTATTTGCATTGAGAAAAAAAAAAAAAAAAAAAAAGATACAAAATAAACAATAAAATAGTGAGAGAGAGAGAATGAACAATCTAGATCTCTATATCAAATGAAATTCGGAATTGGAAAAAAGGCGTAAGGAACTTCGTACCTGACGGGAGTCCCCCGACCGCACATACTTTTTTTAAAAACTTTATTTATTATTATTATTATTAGTATTATTATTATTATTATTAATTGAACACTTTTTTTTTAATTAGAGTATGTCTCACTTAAAATATATTTACACAAGCATGAAAAAAGAAACTTGATTAAAAAAAAAAAAAAAAAAAAAAAAAAATCTGGAGTGACTCCACTCGACTTTCCGAACATTGAGTAACTAACAGTTTTGTAGATAAAGTAAAGAAAGAGGAGTTGTTAAACAAATAAAAGAGAGAAACCCATGATAGAGTGAGTATTTTTCTCCATATATTGCACGAGGTTTTATTTAACGCTACTGAACTTTGAGCCCATAGATCCCAATGATAAAGAATTTTTCGTTGTGTCCCTGTAAAAACCTATACATGCTAGATTCACCAAAATGCTTATAGTTAGTGCAACAGTGATTTATAATATTCATATAAATTTTCACTATAGTATTCGGAAAGTACAAAAAAAAAAAAAAAAAAGCATCTCATAAAATACAGAAAATTTATGAATATTTCGTAAAATATACAATTAACGAGATTTTGCCATTCTTTGATAGCATTATTTCCATAAAACTTTAAATGTAATTAAATATCACTATAATATTACACTCAAATTGCAAATTAATATATGTACAAATGGCTTCAAAGCTACTAGTCAGGAGGAGCTGGGCTCGATCCCAGGTGGATGACATAAAAAAATTTTCCTCTTCCCTCCGCCTTCAGCCCCCGAAGTATGTGTAACACTGTATTTTTATATATATATATATATATATATAAAGAGAAAGTGACTATTAGACAAAGTTTCATTAAAATCAACAAGAATGTGATATAAATACTATTATTCTCTTTCAATCTGCTCCTAACCCCCCCCCTCCCCCCGTTCTCCCAGGTATATACTAAGTGAAAGTGGTACCTATTTAATCGATTGAAATTTCTAAAAATGTATTATGAAAAATCATTCTTTAAATTCATTATTTGATGTTTATTGTTTTTGCGATTTGCAAATTGCAAAAATGCCCTTTTTACTAGTGCTTTTTTTTCCAAGTACCCTTTTTTTGGGGGGGGATCAATTTTGCGCAGTTATTCTCTTTTCTGTCCTTTTCGTCTTCTACTTTCCTTTTCATATTTCAGACAGAAATATTTAATATGAGTTTGAGTTTGAATTGATTTTTCACGCTCAAGTTCATGTAAAAAGCGAACTACGCTCAACTCAAGTTCATAATTTAAAAAACGAACGAAGTTCAACTCAAAACTCAAAATATGAACGCGTTCGTGCTCAACACTGATAATGACAAGATGTATTTAACTGAAATATAAATTTAGCCAATGGATAGTAATCCTTTATATATATATATATATATATATATATTATGTATAATATTTTTTTAAAAATTTTTAAGATATTTTTATTTTTATTTAATATTACGTAAATTAGTTAATATTTCGTAAGAAATTGAAATGTGCGTACTTTCACAACTTTTGTAAAAATTTTAATAACGCCAAGACAAATCCTTTACATATTTATTTATGCCTACTATTTTTTCAATTTTATGCTCAATTACGTTGTACAAAGCTCTATGTAATAGATCTTATTATGATATTTTTAAGTTAGAGACTATGATACATTTCACACATTTTACACTTTCAATAGTCTAATTACACTTTATCAAATTTACACTTTAGGCAAAATTTACCTTACAGTGTAGTAAATTCATTGTATTATATTTCAATCTAATATAACAAAAGGTTAATATAACACTTAAACTACTCAATAAATATATAAAATTATATAATAATATGAAAAAATTACATATATATTCAACTAGAAAAAATAATACACATTATCTACACAACTTAAGACAATTACCGTGTCACTTGTCTAATTTATATCTATATCAACCTCATATAACACAGTAACTGAATGGAAAATACATGAAAATATATAAGCTATTAAAAATTAGATGTGATAAACATACGAGTTTCGTAATTCAAATGATAAATACATGCAGAAACATTTTATATTGGATAATTTTTCGATTTAAAGAAATAATTTTAGGATTTACAGAAATAACACAGTAAATATTAAAAATATTAAAGAAATTACTTATTAAATATGTAAAATTGTGGTAATAACATGAAATATTTACAAATATATTCAACTTGAAAAATAATACACAATATCTAGATAACTTAACTCAATTACTATTTCAGTCATCTAAATTAAATGTATATCATAGAAAAATATAAACTATTAAAAATAATAGTGATAAAATATATGGGTACCAAAATACAAATAATAAGTTCATGCGAAAATATTTTACATTTCAAAATTTCCTCTAATTAAGAAATAATCTTAGGAACTACAAAATTACATAATAAATATTTAACGTATTGCAGATATCACTTAAATTGTGGTAATAACATGAAAGATTTACAAATATATTCCACTTGGAAAATATACACATTATCTACATAACTTAAATCAACTACTGCTTCAATCATCTAATTAAATCTATATCATAGAAACATACAACCTATTAAAAGTTTACAGTGATAATTACATGGGTTCCAAAATACAAATAATAAGTTCATGCAAAAATATTTTACATTAGATAATTTCTTCGAACTAAGAAATAATTTTAGGAACTGGAAAATTATATAATAAAAATTTAACATATGACAGATATTGTACCCATTACTTAATATATAAAATTGTGGTAACAATATGAAATATTTACAAATATATTCATTTAGAAAATAATAATACACATTATCTACATAACTTAAATCAACTGCTGTTTCAGTTATTTAATTAGTTCTGTATCAACCTAATTCTCACAGAAATTGAATGCAAATTACATGAAAGCATAACAAATAATATAAATTACTTAAAAATGTGAAACTTATAAAAAATAAGATTCATAAGTATATGGGTTTTAAAATAAAAATAATAATTTCATACCTAAATATTTTAAATTAGATAATTTCCTCGAATTACGAAATAAATTTTTCAATTCCATTATTAATAACTGTCCAAGAGTAAGAGTAATTCAACAGTTTCTGGGAATTTATAAAAACCTTTTCTATTATATTAATTTTGGAAAAGGTATTACACTTTCTGTCCTTAAAATTTTAAAACAATGTCTTTTTATTTTTGAAATATCATAATTTTGTTGAGCAGGATCCTCTTCTAAACATATTGATGTAGCGAAAGCTATGGCGAACACTCCACAATCATAATGATTTTGTTGTTGTTGTACGTTATGTAATTTAATATCGGGTTTAAACGGGTATAATTTCTCAATGTACTTTTTAGCTCCCATTCTTAAATTATCGGTCTTTATGCTGTCATATATATGGACACTGATACCATCATAATATGAGCAAATCCAATGTCCTATTTCTTTTTCACAATTATTATACATTTCATCTTGATTGTTGTTTCCCCAAAACAATTGTGCCTGCTGATAAGATGGGTCATAAAGAATTTGCAGATGTTTGCTTCCACGATTAACAGGTAAAATAAGATCTGGGAAACATATCAAATTTGGCAGCTGTGGTTTATAATTTGTATTATTCTCAACAATGGAATGAAACAAATTTATATGATTATCGGTTAAACAGAACCCTTCTTTTAGAAATTCCTTTTCCTTTTCTATTAAGAAATTAAATTGTCTAGATTTGTTGCTTTTTTCATCAGAAAACTCTTGATTGGCAATATTTTTCCCCCAATATTAAACGTTATATTTTCATATTCACCAATGTCACTTTGCATTTCTCTATTTTTTTCGAATTGGTCGTGATTTAATGAACTACCTTTACTATTTTTCCCCTCATTGATACTTGACATTCTAATTTCTTCCTTATTTACATTATTGTTTCTCTGTAAAACTGTGTCTTTATGATTTTTGCTATCCATTATACCTAAAAGGCAGTATATTGGTTTATGATCTGAAAAACAGCTTTCATACTCCCCTGCTATTACGTCTGTACATGTTGAGAAAATGACATCTATTTGAGTATTAAAATTAGCGGTACTGGTATCCAAGGGCAACTTACTTTGTAATTTGTATGAATCAAAAAATTTTTTAAGAAAGGTTTTATTGTTACTGTCATTATATATATCAAAATTAAAATCGCCCATTATAATTAATTCGTCACCTCCCTCGACATTTCTCTTATACAAGGTTTCAAAAACTTCTGTGAATATCAAATTAGGAACACGGGGAGATTTGTATCCAGTAATTACTTTATAATTGTTCGATTGAAAGAGTATGAGTTCTAGATGATCATTTCTAACTTCTTTGCTGATAATATCCACATGATATTTTGAGGTATTGTTGATTTTGACAAATCCTATTATAGCTCAGGAATTTAAGGTACAGTTCGTGCGGAAAAAAACATTTTTATCCAGGGAAACTTACAATATCATTTACTTTTATCAATGTTTCTGAAAATATCAAAATATCAGCTCTTGAATACCACTGGTCCGCGATTATATTTTTACTATTTTTTTGCCATGATCGAATATTATGGTATATAATTTTGACTCCTTCGGCTTTCTTTATATTATTATATTCTATTTTTACTCTTTTGTATGTTCTCAAGTAATTTATCTCAGTTAAAGTTTTATCTTCTTTTTTGGATGCCTTTGGGCATTGAAAATTTCCTAAAATATATAATCCCGATAACGCAGTGACACGGCTTAGTGCAACATACATCATTTTTCTAGATATACGACGCGATTTACTTAAGTCTACACAAATTTCATCATACGTTTGACCTTGACTCTTATGTATGGTTATGGCTTCAGCAAGAAAAATGGGAAATTGATTCCTTATTACTGGAAATTGTAGTTTTTTAGATAAATTTAATGTAATACTGCTTTGTTCAATAGGTGTTAGATGTAAGTTAACATTTTCTTTCCTAGCAAGCTCGGAAAAAAGTAATCGCTGTTTTCTACCAACTCGTATTGACTCGAAATCAATCCATAATTTATTTGGTTCTTTTGTATTTTCCTTAAAGGTTATGAATTTTAAAATGCTGCAGGCTCCATTAACCAATCCGTCTTCCACATCAATGTTGCAAGTTAGCATATATTTGAAACCAATTTTAAATTTAATTATTCGATGTAAGCCGTTTATTTCACTAATTTTCTTAAACTTCAATGATTCTAAAACTCTTGTTTTAGTAACTTCGGTTGTTTCTCCCAGAACGACGTCTTTTGCCTCCGATTCAAATTCTTCACCAGGATAGTTTTGCATCTTCCAATCATTAAAAATATCTACATTTATGTTTTCTACAAACAAACGAATTGCAGTCACAGGTACGTCATTTTCAGAAAGTACTCTGGAATTTAATAAATCTATATCCTCTTTTGTCATTTTACCAATCGCTAAATTATTTAATGCATTTATAAACTTTATTTCATTTTTCTGGCGCATAATTTTCGTTAACTCATAAAAATAAAATTCATCCCAGAGTGGATTGCGAGGCTCATTTATAAGTGCACTTAAATCATTGACTTTAGGAACTTCATAAATCGGCGAGTCCATTACTGGTGGCAATTGGTTTAAATCACCAACAACAATTACGCCTATTCCTCGAAATGATTTGTTAGTCCCCATGACTTGCTTTAATCTTTCGTCTATTCGTTTAAATAAAGTGCTTCCTACCATAGAAATTTCATCAATTACAAGTAATTTTAGAGTTGACAATTTTGTACGAATAGTATTGGCTAAATCATTTGACAATTCTGGCATTAATCCTGCAAACTGTGAAACTGGGAGAGCAAAAGCTGTGTGTAGTGTAACGCCATTGATTAAAAATGCAGCTTTACCAGATGGAGCACATAATAGCACATTTATAGAATCTTTATCTGAACCAGGCTGATTTTGAAAATAATAAGTAATTAATTGATATAAACAACTTATTACTAAACTTTTGCCCACATCTGCAGAACCACTAAGGTACAGTTTCAATGCTTCATTGCCACTTTTTATTTTATGCAGTACATACATAACAAATTCTCGTTGTTCTTCATTCAGTTGTCTCAAATTCGATGAAAGTTCTTCGATAGGAATTTTTACAGGAACACAAAATCTATTTGTTTTGGGGTCATTAGCTATTTCACATGTTTGTCCTAAAATATCTATTTGATTTTCAGGTGATAATCTATCATTTACAAAATTTTCTATATCAGTATTTTCTATATTTTGTAAATTTTGATGTGCTTGTTGAATGGCATCTTCCAGTTTTTATCATTAATTATTGAATATTTTGCTTTATTTTTCTCAATCAATTCTTCGTTTGCTTCATATTTAATTTTGGTATCAATGTTTTCAATTTCTTCAATTTCATTTCTAAAAGGTAAAAACAAAGTTGCTCTCTGTAATAGTTGTAGGAATCTTGTATTAACTTATATCTCACATAGCGAATAATTCCTGGTTTCTGTCTCTTTGTTAATACCTCCTCTTCTGGCATATCTTCATTATCACTGTGATCTTGAATTTTTTTAGATTTTTTATTGTAATATGCAGCATAATCTGCTAAACATACGTTATCGAATTTTCTCTCTCGTTTTGCATATTTGTCAATTAAAGTCGGCATATATATGTCAGTCGAATCTGCATCTAGCTTACACAAATCTTTATGAGATTTCAACATTAATATCCGATCGCAAACTTTATTGGTATTTATGAAAATTGTCTGACGGCTATTTTTGCTCAATGGTAATATCAGCACATGATAAGCAGCCCCTTGTGCCGACATTAAATTACTGTTTAGGAATACATTGGTAAGATTCCTTAGCTTGTGTTTAATACTATCATTACCTAGTTTTGTATCTGCTGCTGCGTCTCTCAATAATTTTGAAAGTCCTGATTCAATTTTGCCAACGTAGTTCACCATGTAAGATGCTAATCCATATTCTTCACATATAAACTGTAAATCCATATTAGATTCAAACAGTGGAAAAATGTCTTTGTTATAACAATAACAATCCTACTTCTTGAGAATTGCGTTTTAAGAAAACATGTACTCTTCTTATAGAACTTCTTATTGCTGTTATGTATTTTTGTTCTGACATATTTAATTTTTCTAATACTTCATTAAACTCCATAATCGTGTGTCTTTTCTTGTAAAAATAAATCATCAATTTGCTAATCAGTTTGAAATTGTTTTTTTCTTCATCTGATTTTCATCCATTGGATACAAAATAGTTGTATTTGGCATTACAGGCAATGGATAATTAAATCTACATTGACCTTTACTATTTCTACCTTTGTAACATGTGTAGCTGTGTTTGTGCCATAGTACCGCCATGTATGGATTTTCTTCAACATATTGACAAGTGATAAACTGATCAATGAAATCTGTACATACAGAAATACTGTTTTTGTTGGATTCATCAAGTTTTGGGGCATCTTTCAGCCATAAGAAAATGTGTTCATGGGGTGATCCTCGGTTTTGAAACTCAACTCTTTCGTAACTGTCTTCCACAATGTATTTTCCAAAAATACTTCCATTTTGTTTTAATAACCACATCAATTTATTGACCTTATAGTCAAAGTATCTGGCGCATGACACTGGATCATTTCTTATAAGTTCTGAATTTTCACATTGTTCTACTAACAAGGCTTCTTTGATAGATAATGATTTATCAAATTTTAGCTTAAACAAAAATTTAACTAATTCTGGCCATCTTTTTTCTGCAGCTGAAAGAGTTAGAAAGAAAGTAGGCTTACCTAGTTGTTGTAACATCGCCATTAAATCTTTCTTCTTGCTTTCCCAATATGGTGGTGATGAACGAATCTGTTTTAAAAATTTATAGCCATAATCAAATTTTACTAATTTATTAATAAATTCCGGATTTTGCATAAATTTTGCTTTGTAGTTTGTATTTGCCTTTTTATTTTTTCTCAAGCATATATTAATATTTGCTAAACATGACTTGTCTAATTTCTTCTTTGCCATAAATAATATTCTTTCCGGCACACAGCTTCTTCGATCTTTCCTTCTTGCCTCTGATTTTGCTCTAATGCTATATGTTTTATCCTTCGGCATTTTTATTTCGCAGCCAGCAAATATTTTCGGGAAACATAATTCCTCCAAGTCTTCTATTAAATGCCATGGAACTGGTTTGTGACCTTGCCCAGGGGCTATGACTTTAATTGATTCTGTTATTTGCACATCCCTATTAATTAAAAATTCATCATCAGTCTTCTCTTCTTCTTCTACCTCAATATTTAATTCCTCACCTATACCTTCCTCTACTGAGCTTAACTTTTTATTTTCTGCTGTATATTCATCAATTAAATCATTTTCATCTAAAATATAATCTACGTGTCTAGTGCTATATTCAAATTGAGAAAAAAAAAGACTGATCTATCTGGATGTCTTGTTTTTTATATAAGCTAGTATTTATTAGAAATTTAAGAGCATCGCAAATCACACCGGGACGTACAGTTTCAAACATGTAATTTGATTTATGCAGTATATGCCTTTTTAGTTTTATTTGTATTGTAGACATGCTATCAAACTGTCTAGGCAAAACCTTAATCATATCATTTACTTCTACGGGTATATTAACGACGCTTCCTTTTATTCCTAATTGTGGATTTAAGCAAAAGGATTTTAAAGATCTTATTTGCATAAAAGGTATGTACGGTGCTACCATTCTTTCCCCAAGTGGTGATAGTGCTGACAAGCAAGATGGAATTTCAGGAAATTTCAAGTTATTGCTAGTTGAGAATCTAGGAACTTTACCTAATAATACATTATTATTGCAAGTCTTACAGATATATACAGATTCACAATTAAACACTTTTCTACTTTTCTTTCTTCATTGCTACTTTTTGTCATTTTATTACTTTCCGAACACTATAGTGAGGAAAGTATTGTAATCATGTCAAAAATCCGAATTTGAGATTTTGATGTTTCTATACGTTTCAAGGTCCAATGAGTCCGTTTTCACTATTTTTGCGATGATGTATGTATGTGTGTGTCATGTATGTGTGTATGTATGTGTGTATGTATGTGTGTATGTCTGTGAGTGAACACGCTAGCGTCTAAACGCTTTGTTCGAATAAGCTAAAAGTTGGTACGTATATTATAAATCACCATAGTACGAACCCTATAGATTTTGGTGAATCTAGCACTTATAGTTTTTTTACAGGGACACAAAGAAAAATTCTTTATCATTACGGCCTATGGGACCAAAATCTTAAAAGTGCGATAGCATCTAAACGCCTTATTCAATTGAGCAAAAAATTTATACACATATTATAGGTCACAGATACTCAACCTGTATAGATTTTGGAGAATCTAGGACTTATAGTTTTCTTACAGGGACATAAAGAAAAATTCTTAATCATTATGGCCAATGGGGCCAAATTTTTAAAAGTGTGATAGCGTCTAAACGCCTTATTAATATAAACAAAAAATTTGTACACATGTTCTAGGTCACAGTTGCAAACACTGTATAGATTTTGGTGAATCTAGCACTTACAGTTTTTTTACAGGGACACAAAGAAAAAATCTTTATCATTATGGCCTATGGGACCCAATTTTTAAAAGTGCGATAGCATCTAAACGCCTTATTCAATTAAATTGAAAATTTATATGAATATTATAAATCACTGTTGCACTAACTATAAGCATTTTGGTGAATCTAGCATTTATAGGTTTTTACAGGGACACAACGAAAAATTCTTTATCAATATGATCTATGGGCTCAAAGATCAGTAGCGTTAAATAAAACATCGTGTAATATATGGAGTAAAATACTCAAACACTCTATTATGGTTTTCTCCCTTTTGTTTGTTTAACAACTCCTCTTTCTTTACTTTATCTACAAAACTGTTAATTACTCAATGTTCGGAAAGTCGAGTGGAGTCACTCCAGATTTTTTTTATTTGCGACTGCAACAGAATAAGAAAAGAATAAACCCTCACAACAGCAACAAATATTTTCAGGCATATCAGTTCGAAACTTAATAAACTGTAACATTAAGTTAGTTTTGTTATTATTTATTCTTCTTAAAAAGTTATAAAAGTACTCACGGTAATGTAAGATATCCATATTTCTTAACTATTTGATTATTTCTGTATTCTTCTTTCGTTCTATCTGTTTGTATTCGTCTGATTCTCTCAAATACTGTATTCTTTTTAAGTTTTTTATATTTTCCATCTTCTTATATTTTATTGTTTTTCTCATTTTGTGCATTTTGGATCTATTCTTTTCTTTCTCCGCCTGCTTATATTCTTCTTTTTCTCTCATTCTCTGCATTCTCAATATATGTTTCACCCCTTCTGTCTTTTTAAATGCTTCTTTTTCTCTTAATGATTGAATCCTCGATAGATTTTTTACGCCCTCCTTTTCTTTATATTCTTCCTTTCTTCTCATTCTCTGCATTCTCAATATATTTTTCACCCCTTCTGTCTTTTTAAATGCTTCTTTTTCTCTTAATGATTGAATCCTCGATACATTTTTTCCCTTTTCAGCCTGCTGATATTCATTTATTTCTCTTCGAATTATTATCCTTGATAAGTTTTTTACGCTCTCCTTTTCTTTATATTCTTCTTTTTCTCTCATTCTCTGCATTCTCAATATATTTTTCACCCCTTCTGTCTTTTTAAATGCTTCTTTTTCTCTTAATGATTGAATCCTCGATATGTTTTTTCCCTTTTCAGCCTGCTTATATTCATTTATTTCTCTTCGAATTTGTATCCTTGATAAGTTTTTGAAGCTCTCCCTTTCTTTGTATTTTCCTTTTTTCCTCAATCGCTGCATTCTAGATATATTTTCCATTCTTTCTCTCTTTTTAAATTATACTGTTTTTCTCAGTCTCTCTATCCTCGCTATATTTCTTTTATTCTCGACTTTTTTATAATCATTTGTTTTCCTAATATTTTTCTTTCTTTGTTTATTTTTGCATTTTTCAACTTCAGTGTAATCACTTCTTGCTCTTTTATTTTCATTAATTTCCTTTTCTTCGCATTTTCACTATCGCAACATTTATTGCTTTCTCTAAATTGTTTCATAAATATTTTTCTTTCTTTTCTTCTCGTTCTTTCACTTTTCTTACTTGTTTTTCCACCTCCAAATAGTACTTCATACGAGAATACATTAACTTGTTCATTCATCGCTGACAATTTCCCTTTTAAAGCATTTATTATCATTGCTGTTTAAAATTTGTCTTTAATAATTTGTAACAAGTAAAAATTGAAAAATATTTAAAGATGATAGATTCAGGGTAGCAAATTCTAACAATTCCAAATAGCTTCATTTCCAAATCGTAAGTTCGCATGGTTATATTCCTATTATTCCAAAAGTCAAGTTATAAACAAATTGCATTTAATAGCTGTAGCTGCGTTGAGAAGTGTAATTACTTCTCCGATTTCGATATTAAAATGTGAAAAAAAGCAGACGACAATTTTCATAATATTTATATTTATTATTCTAACAGATACATACACACATACATATCTATAGGAAAGAAAAAGAAAAAAAGAAATTAAAAAAAATCGTCTGCGCAATTTTGAAAATCAAAAATAAATGAGCGTGTTCAGTAGAGCGCCCGAGATGGATCAATTCGACCGGGCGATGACGTCACTGATCCTGGATCGATCTTGGATCGGGCCAGGCATCTACTGAACGACTTCGAACTATCCTGAGCCGATTGGGGGCAGCGCCATCTACCAAATTTGACCTGTATTAGCAGGTTCATGTTATTGTTTATTTACACTGGACCTTTAATTCCGTTGATACAAAACAAAACCATGGCTGAAGGTGGAGATTTTAGCATTGTCAGTCATCTTGTCCATCAAATTATTGATGATGAAACAGAATCATCATCGGATTCTGAGGATGAGTTGATCCCAGGAATATTGTTAAGAAATAAAACCCCGAAAATCGCCGATTATGCTGAGAAGATTGTTCCAGCAATGACTACAGCAATTTTTAAAAGTCATTTCAGGCTGTCTCCGCAGACTGTTCGTGCTGTAGAAAGTATGGTATGTAATTCCATAAAATGCTAAACTATATATATATATATTTGTTTTTTGTTTTTTACGTAATAACGATTTTCCTTCTTTCTTATTAATGTTGCCTTTTTTTATTCTGCTAACATAAAATGAGAAGCTATTAATTGATTGTACTTGATAATAAATTACTGATGTAGATTCGTGTGGTTTTGATTTCCTCGTATTCCTTTATAAACAAATTTCATTATGAAAATGCCAATAATGTTATATTATATAGTACTTACATTTATATTTAAAGAAGCAGATGGATTTATCGTAAATGAGCACTTCTTGTTCTGTAAAAAGACACTTTTCTTTCTTTTCAATTTTTTTAATATAAACAGAAATGTACAACAAAAACTTATTTGGGGAAAAAAAAATCATTTGAAATATGCTGTATGGTTAATTTTTGATCTGTAAACTGTTATTTATTTCTAATGTCATTCATTATCGATGTTTTGTCAACTTTTTTATTTTAACACTGGTAAAATAGAATTATTTATGAGCCACAAAGTATATAATGATATAGGTACATGTTGCATGGTACTTTAAAAATATATACAGCAGGTAGTAATTTTATGTAGATACGCATACATAATCGTTTATTATTTCTTTACGTTAAAAAAAAAAAATAATAATAATAATAGTTTAAAGTTAAGCTATGTATTTGCTGATATATTTCGTAGATTATGGGAGAAAGATGTAAAATAATAAATTGTCCATATTTTTGTGTGTATATTTCTAACAATTTTAAGCCTTTGCCATTTTAATATTGCAGATTTCAGAAGATCCAGTTTTTGCGGGATCTTTTTTAACTATCAATCTCCACAAGCAGTTGCTGATGACTTTATGGCTGATAGCAACTCCAGATTCTTTCAGGTAATTTAATCTTGTGATATTAACAATGCAGTTTTTAATGGCACAAAATGACGCATTTCATTAAAATTTAAAGTTCTTTTCTGTTGCTAAGATTCCCCCCCCCCCTTTTCGATAAATGTACTCCTTAACTTACTAGTTTGTTTGTTTTATAAAAAAGCTAAATTTTATTTAATAATACATTAAATTATGGTAGTGGATGCTGGAAAAGTATATGTGCTTATGATATTTAACTGACAATATTGATGCCAATTTTTATTTAATCTTTCTCTTAATCTCTCTCTTTCTCTGAATTTCTAAAATTAGTACAGCCTGGGTACAGGGGTATTGCATATTTTAGATTCTTGTGACTTTCAGATAAAAATGTCAGTGTTATAGACATTATTGTTTACAAAATAAATCAAGTAGAATGGCAAAGTTCTTAGCATTGTGTAAATATTGAAATTTCTGTTCTGTTTCAAGTCTAGTTATTTATTTCTTTGATGTATAGATGAAATAAATTTCTTTATTTTTCCTAACTCTGCATGATGTGCATTATTCCAAGTTTTTCCTTATTCAGCATCCAAAAACACCCCAGAAAAATATATCATCTTGAAGAAAAAAGTTTCATCGTCGACCTGTTTATGTAAAGGCTTTATAAAATTTAGAACAAATTTATCAACAAAATAATTAAAATAAAATTTCATTTTTCTCACTGAGCTGTTTTTTTCTTAGACCAAACTTAACAATTATATAGTGTGTGTGCTGTGGATTAAAAAAGCAAAAATTAACAGTAATGTAAATACTTATAGGTGAACATATATATTTTTTCTTTTTCAGATCTGTAGCCGAGAGATTTGGTGTGGAAAAGTCAACTTTATGGTTCTCTTTTGAGAGAGTCATTTCAGCCCTTGCCAGACTATCGGCACGATTGATTAAATGGCCAACACTCTCAGAGATGAGGGTATCAGCAGCTGCTTTTGAGGGAATTGCTGGATTTCCTGGTGTCATTGGATGCATTGATGGCACTCATATTCAAATTAGGACACCGAAAAGGGACCCAGACGTTTATATAAACAGGAAAGGGTATGCTTCCCTGATATTGCAGGGCATTGCAAACCATAAGTAAGTTGATTTTTTTTTAAATCATTTTTTAAAAGTGATGACTTTGAAATTTATATTAAAAATTATTTGAAAATTACCTTAACACTAGCAATTGCATAACGCATACTTTCTCAGGTACACTGAGTGGACTTACTCTCAAGTGACTCAGTTCACTCAGCATGCCTGAGCTGAATAAAAGAAAATAGCTCAGCTTTATTATGTACCTGAAAGTGCTAGCCTCAAGATGATTAACTTACAATTAAATTATTTTAAAATTTGAATGTTTTAAAGGTAAGATTATACAGTAGAGAGCTGGAAATCTGCTAACCTAAAATCTGAAATCTGCACAGTTGCCAGATATAAACAATGGAATTCACTGTTAGAAAATTACAAAACTACAATTTTTTTTAAAAAGGTCTTGAATGCAGAATTTATTGTACAATTTATGATTATGAATAATACTATGAAAGATTAGACAGAATATTCAATTCATCGAAAGAAAATGATGATGATATCAGTAAGAGGTATATAATAATAACAAGCTATTTTTTTAATGCTATTTAAGGAAGGCATGATTCAAAAGAAGAACTCACTTATATTTTTAGAACAATAAATTTGTGTTGCAAAACAGAAATTGGTGACTATTTACAATAGAAAAGAAAAAAAAGAAAGAAAGTGACTCATTGTAGATATGTATGTTCAAATGTAGTTTAAAATAAACTTCATTTGAATTAATCTAAATCTGACAAATAATTTTTCACTTTTATTCATTGTTTTTATTATACATTTATATAAGTATTATATATAATTATTTATATATTTATATACTAGTTGGTAAGTTGGTTAAAAATTGATTACAAGATTTGTACTGAACAAACAAACAAACAAGGAAGTGAGGTAATAAAAACATGGTAATTAAATAAATTTGATAAAGATCATTAAAATTTAATATGTTTTGTTTAAAGTGCATTCAATTTTTTTCCCTCATACTTTACTTTACAACATTGTTTAACAAACTTTTAATTGTTCTAATATTTATTGACTTTTGTATTTTTAAGAAATGCATTTATTCATTAGTGAAGGATTTCTAATCAAAATTAATAGAAATCAGTCAAAAATACAGTGGGTGGTCAAATTATTAGAAATTTTATTTTTTGTCATTTTTTTCGAATTTATAAAACAACACTGAACCCTTATGGGTTTTTACTCTTAACATATTTTTATTTATTTGCTAGATTTGTATGTTCAGGAGGTTTTTCACAAAAAAGAACTTTTGAAGCATTACTGAAATAATTGGATCTTCAAATTAAATACATGGCATGTGAAGAACTCCTTATGAATATTCAACTCTGAAAAAAATCTAAAATGTAGCTCGTTCTTTTGCCAGTAATTTACTTTTAACTTTATTCAATTGAACATTTGATAAAAGTTGTCTAATATATCTAGCTTTCAACCTATGTAATAAAAATGTTTCTATATTTCACACATGCACAGTAAAACAGTATTTACTGTAAATGCTCATAACTTAGCATACATTACACATGGGAACTTTATGTTTCAGAATAATGTTTTATCAATGATTCTGTGACTTTCATGGAACAAGTTCTTCTTATAAGCAAAAAACTTGCCAAAAAATTAATATATGCCTAATTAATTGCACAGTTTCCATAGCAAAACATATAAATGTTGTACATAGTATGTGCAACAATGTGTTAAAGTTGCATATCATTTGTTGCTTCTTATGATACAGGTTGATGCAAGGTACTTTTGCTATTTTTCATTTTGTGGTTGGTCTTGTAATTGCACTTTGAGCTAAATCATTAGTGAAAAATGAGAGTTTCTGAATGTTCTTTGCATGCCTAAAATTGCACTTTTTTTTTTTTTTTTTTTTTTTTAAATAATAAAAATATATATATAATAAATAAATAAATTGATCTCCCAATGTTCTTTCAGTGAAAAATAATTTCTTATAAACAGCAAGATTTTAATGGTATTTAAAGTCTTTTTTTACAGCTTTTGAAAATAAAGGAAGATGGGAATCAATAATTGTGAATGAAAATAACATTGCTGGAATTCATGAAAAATTAAAAGTTGTCAGATTGAGATTAACCAAAAGGCAAATGATGTCTCAGTGAACCATTATTTTGCACAGTACCTTTTATAAAGTGAAGTGTGTCCGTGCTTTATAATGGTTTTCTCTGATAATCTGACTTTAAAGTAAAATTATCTTTTTATTTAAAGAATTCCTAAGATTATTGTCCTTAAAGTAAGTAATATAATACTTTGCTGTCATTAAATTTCATCCAGACTCTTTATGATGTTTGTGTCTTTTTTCTTTTTAACAAATACAAAAAAATCTCTACTACTGATGGCCTTTAAAGACTGACCATTTTCAGTCAGAATATAATAAATTAACTGTAATGAATTAACATTGCAGTTAATCGTCCAAGCACCAACAACTTCTAAAAACCAGTCATTATACATTTCATTGTATAATAAACTTCTTTTATTCCATTATTTTATGAATGTATTATTGTGCTACTTATAAAAGTGAGATAAATGTAACTTTATTTATTCAAAAGTAAAGTTAAAGTTTCATTATCATTTTAATGTTTCACTGTCTCAGGTGTTTTCAATAAAATCACAGCTCAAAGTTTACTGATATGTCATTTTGGTAGTATAAGCTGTACATATATTCCATTATGAGACCAGTCATTAAATGTCATTTCCCTTTTAAAGAAATGTTTTATGGCAGCATTATAAATTGTACAATGAGAAGATTTATCTTAAGGATAAATTAAAAAAAATAATAAAAGCTAAAGTGCCACCAAATTTAAATTAATGTATTCTAACTTAATTATATTAAAAAATATAATGAAATCTAGAGGGGAGGAGAGAAACATTTCCCATGAAAGCATTTGCTTTTTTCTTTTATTTTTAAATTATTTAGAAATCATGGAAAACGCACGTCAGCTGTACTAAAAAATTATTCTATGATAACCTTATGTTATGACTATTATTTAAACTAAAATCAATGATATTTTGATGAATATATCACAAGATATTATAGACAATGAGATGTTGCTATAGATTGAGTAAGCATGCCCTTAAATGAACTTTATATTTTAGGCTCCAAATATATTTTGGAATAAAAAATATTTTAGAGTCAAACTCATTTATAAATGACAGCATCTTCTAATTTTGATTCGGTAATTTTTTAACATTACAGAATTAAGACATTTCTATGGTACATTTCATATTTATAATCATGGGAAGAAAGAAATTCATCACCCAAAGCTCTTATAAGAATTGAGTACATTTTTATTTTAAGAAGTAGGTAGAATATAATTAAAAATTGTAGATGTTGGTGATTTTTCCAAATAAAAAAACAATAAAAAACTTTTTCCCCTTTCAGATATTTTTGAATGTGTAAAATTATTATCTAGCTGTACATTATAAATATATATAGAGCCTTATATATATTGCCCTAAATTAACTAAAAAATTCAATAGTAAAAAGTATAGGCATTAGAAAAACTCATCACTAGTGACAAAAATATAAAAGTAACCAAAAGGGTCATACATTGTTGCTGTAATGCAAAATGGTTCAGATATTACAAATTTCTTTCTATTCTGAAAAAAAAATTACTGCTTCTTAGCATATTTCATTAAATTAAAAAAATTGTGGTATTAAATATTATTTTTTTCAATTTAAATATGGGGATTTCTTTAACATTTTTCTGCTTTTGTCTTGTATTAGTATTCCTATTCAGTGAAAGGCAAAGCATTGAATAGATGGGCAAAGTCTCGCAGAGATCCATAAAATAAACAAATCTGGGAGAGGCAAAGCCTTTGGGGGTTGGTGACTGGAATAAGCAGTGAGCCCTAGTTTTGTACATAGAAATTTTGTGTGTGTGTTGTATTCAACTTTCTGAAGTTAAGTGTGTCATATAAGTTTTTCTTGCATCTATAAATTATTTTCACTTAAAGCAAAATTCCTTATAGAAGTCTTAATGTAAATATTTGTATAAAGACTAGATATTTAAAATAATATTTCTTTTTCAGGTTGGAGTTCATTGACTGTTTCATAGGTCAAGTAGGCTCAGTCCACGATGCCACAGTTTTCAGGGCTTCTAAAATTGGCCAGAATTTGCAAAATAGAATCCCTGAAAATTTTCATCTTTTAGGTGATCGAGCCTACCCTATTTCAGATAACCTGATGACGCCTTTCAGAGACAATGGGCATCTAACGAATGAACAAACAGTGTTCAATGTGAAATTATCAAAAACAAGAAGCTCGATTGAAAGAGCATTCGGGCTCCTGAAAGGCCGATTCAGGAGACTGAAATTTGTGGACTTTCAAAAAACCAAATTTATTCCGACTGTGATTATGGCAGCCTGTGTTCTGCATAATCTATCATTAAACAGTGATGATGAAATCATCGATTTGTTGATTGAGGATGGTGATGATGATGATGGTGGTGATGATGATGATGATGATGATGAGAGCAAACTACCAATTTCGCAGAACACAGCTGCCGGAAAAAGATTTCAAATTATGTCTGAAATTAAGAAATAAATTTCTAGAAGGTTAACACTATAATAGATAAATATTTTATCTCTTTCCTTGAGACATCATGAAGTAAAAATTAAATTGTTGACAGAGTTCTTTTTTCTTTTTAGCTTTTTTGTTAACAATTTCATTTTTTTTCTTTTTCTGGTGGTGTCTGGGGAAGAGTTAATACAATTTTATCTATACTAGTGTTACTTCATAATCTCTGTAAATATTTTTCTTTATTATTTATTTCTGTATTATTATGTATTTATGTAATCAGCTTTGAATTATTATTTTTGTTACAATATTATTTTTAATTACAGCAAAATTATAAACTTGTAAATAATAGTATTTATTTTTATGTAATTTCACTTAAAGAGGCTTAGTCAGGTTATAGATTGTTGATTTTCTACATTTCTACTTTGTTTTCACCTTAAAATATCCAATTTTTCAGTAGAAAGCTTCACCAAGGCAGGTAATGGCCTTGGTGCCAAATTTGGCAACTTTTCACTTCTTAGTGACTTTTTTTTGCGACCTCAGCAAGAAAATTCTTACTATCGACATTTCAATTAATTAACTCCAACTTGATTCATTAACCCTTGCATAAATATTTTTTTAAATAGGAGTAATAGCGGAGTACGAATTAATATAGCTAATAAAGCAACTGAGAGGTGTTGTGTATAATATAACCACTGATGTTATGTTTAATATAACCACTGATGCCATTTAAAATCATAACATTTCAATAAATAAAAATATCAAAATGTTGAATAGAAATACAATTGCAGTTAATTAAAATACAAATTATAAACATTAAGAAATAAAATAAAAAATATTTCAAACAGTTAAATTACTTAAAATGGCCAAAACAGAAAACTGATTCTGATATTACTATCAGAATAGAGTAAAATATACTTTCATTTATCAACAAGGATAGTGAAATCATCTACAAAATATATTTTTTGGTGGGATATAGATTTTAATATTGTTCATTTTGAATTAGTGGGGATGTTACGATGGTAAGAAAGAAAATCTGAAATGTTATGATTCCAATTGGCATCACGGGGAATGAAAAGGTTAAGAAGGTACTTGAAAATTATCATTGGTGGGTATATACAAGGAAACTGTATGATAGCCAAATCAATCAGTTTCTCACCAATCAACTTACTGTAAAGAGCTCCTAACTAAACCATTTTATTACTGTTCAATTACAGCTTATTGCTATGTGTTAATGCTATGGTACAGTTTATTCTATAAATTTGATGATCTCAGCTGTTATTTAAGCTGTGTTTTCTGGTAAAACATAAGTTGATACTTGGTTTATAGAACTGTAGTACTTTAGATGATTATTTTGCAAATAAACTTTTAAGCCTCTGCAAGATTTGCCTTTCATTTTCAGACAATTCACAAACTCTGATTATGAAACAATATGTAAATACATTAAAAACTTTATACAGCTTGGACTATGTGCTTTGCTTATTTCTGAATGCTTAAAATTTTATATTATTGCTTTCTTAACATTGTAAATTCTCATCAGAATAGTTTAATCTTATTTTAAATAACTGTATGTTATAATTAAATAAAGAATCATATATTAGCCAAACAAGAGAATAGTGTCATTCTCCTTATTTAATGAATAATTTCGTTAATATTTAGACTATTATTTAACCTTCATATAAACTTTATAAAGTATTATTTTATTATAAATATTCATTATATATATAAATCTGTATTTACCATTCCAAAATCTCCTAAGTCTTGTTTTAATTAGAATAATGCAATAGAAATATTAATTCAATTAATGTTTTCACAATTCATTAGAAAAAACTGCTTCACTTTCATTTAACTTAAAAAAAAAAAAAAAAAAAATCTAAACACTTACTAATTTTATTTTAGAAAACATCATTTTAATCAGATTTATTTGTTACAAAGTGCATCATAACATGCACTTTCAACTCTTTAGTCATTAAATATTTTTATAGACAAAAAATACATTTTTTCCCCTTGCTTTTTATATTTCAGTTTTATGAAAGCTCTTTAAAGCTGCACTTCTATGTTTTACTTTTATGCCTGATGAAGTGTAAAATTACTTTGACTTAGGGTAGTCCAACCCACTCATGTTTCCTCTATTCCTACAAATAAAATATAGATTTTTTTCTATTGTCTTTGGAAATAGGAATGAAACGGATATCTGGCCTATCCGATAATTTACCGTATCACTCCGGATACAGTTATCTGGTACAGTTATCAAGCCCGATATCCAAAGTGAAAATTCAAGTTTAAACTCCTCTCAAATGAAAATGTTCTAACAATTTTTTTATTTGTTTAGATCAGTTGTTGCATAAAAGAGAATAATAAAAAAAAAAGTTAGCCTTTGTGAAAGTTTAAATTAGCCAATTTAGCAAACAAATTTAGGCAAAAGTAGTTTCAGGTCTAAGAAATATAGAAGCCTTATTTTAATTTTATACAGAGTTAGCTAGGTTTTTACAGAGTGATCTATAACATTTCCCCTAATCTTCCCCATAACAATAAAAAGAGCTTTTCATTGTTCATACTAAACAAATAATATTCATTCTCTGCAGTGCATACAACTCTGATTTCATGACTTTTGTTTAGTATGTTGTTAGATTATTTAGTAATATTTTTAGTATTGGAAATAAAAGTTCTTAGATTGTTTCAAAAATGAGTCAAACAATGTGCATTTATTGACTAGAACCTGCCTGTTTCTTGTGTGTGGAAAACTGAATTGTAAATAAAGTTTGGATTGTAAATAAATACTGGATTGTAAATAAAGTATAAAAGAAAAAAATCACAAATTCATTTTGAATTATTACTTTCTTCTTTATTAAATAGAAGGAAATATTGGATTCGTCAAAATTTTCAACTTCCAATTTTTGATGGATTTACACATTTTGATGGAATAATAACGCAATTTGACCCTTTTTAGAAAATGCCTGTCTGAAAAAATTTTGTGTAGCAGCTCTAGTTCAAGTGTTAATACACAAAATTTCATAAAAATTTATACATAGTTACACCTTAACCAAAAAAAAAAAAAAAAATCTCCATCAACTTTTGGTGCAAATCACTCGACAGGTGCCACTGCTATACTGTGATTTATCCTATTTAAATGAAGACCATATCTCAGCTTCTACTGTGTATAATTAAAAAAAAATCACTATGTCACAGGGACAACATGAAACATGTTTATTTCATTTCTGTGCATATCGGCCAATAGGTAGTGCTTCTATGCTGCAATTTTCCTGAGAATGGGGAAGTTAAATCTCAGGCTCATTTGTGTGTAATTGCACAAAATTTGAAATTTGAGAGAGCGATTTTTACAGAACATCATGTTGATTCAATTTTGGTGCATATTGGTCAATAGATGGATATCCTTTGCTGCAATTTACTGTGCGAATAGGAAGGCTAAATCACAACATCTGTATAACATGTAACTGCACTTATCAAGTAATATGAGAACGAAAGCTGGCTTAATTTGGGTGTATATCAACCACCGACAGGTAGCAGAGCTGTTCCTCACATTCTATGATTCTCCACAGGGACACATCTCAAAATATTTTGATTAAAATCACACTAAACTCCATATCTAACATCTTTATTGTGATAAGCTATGATGAAGTGTCTTCTGTACATGTTAAATAGCATGTAGCATTGTTATATAGAGTGAAATAGAAGAAAGTTTTGTGATAGCCATAACATACTAGTTTAAAGCTTTTAGTTTTTTTTTTTTTTGTTGTTGTTTGTTTGTTTGCTTCTTTCTTTTATGTTTTCTTATAAATGTCTCAAAAGAAAGCATTGGATTCATAAAAATTTTCAACTTCTGGCTTTTGATTTATTTACACATTTTAAGAAGTTCAGAACCTGGTTTGATCATTTTTTAAAAATGTCTGTCTGTGTGTATGCGACAGAAATTCTGTCCAACTGTACCTCTGAAACTACTGCGTATAATTACATATAAATTCATATATAGTTGCACCATGACATGTCAGTGCCTATCGACTTTTGTTGTCAATCATTCAGCAGGGAGTGCTGTTATACAGTAGTTTCTTCAATTTTAGGGAAGGCCATATCTTAGGTTCTATTGCATATAATTGCATGAAACTTTATGTTAGAAGAGCAGTATAAGAAATTATGCTGATTTAACCTGGATGCATGTTGGCCAATAGGTAACGTTGCTATACGGAAATTTCTCCCCAAAACGAGAAGGCTGTACCTCACATTCTATTGTGTATAATTGCACAAAACTTGGTATGTGAGAGAGCCAGCCATTATGAAACACTATTGCAGGGGTGATTGTGACTCAAAGATAAAACCCCTGAAAATTAGAGCCTCAAATTAAACACCCAAAATATCACATAATACAGACTGATTAGGCCAGAAGTCCTCAATTCTTTTACATTTAATTTACATATCACCTGGATAACAAATGAACAACCAATGAAAGCAAAAAATAACTTTATAGGAAATATGAAAATACAGATGGGTTGAGTAAAAACCCTGAAATCAGGGGTAAACCCTGAACACAAACACCCCTGCATTGTGATTTATTATGGTTGTATATCGGCCAACAGGTGGTAATACTACACAGCAATTTATCTCATGAATAGTCAGTCTCAATTTCTATGACATAAGTGCATAAAACTTGATATATAAGACAACTATTATGAAAACGATTGTCGACCTTATCTAGGTGTATATCAACTGACAGGTGGAGCTGCTATTCTAATTTGTTCGCAAGTCTATATCTCAGCATCTGTTGATTAAAATTGCACCAAACTCCATATGCAAAATATTTATTGTAAGAAGCTATGGTTAAACTTTTGTACAATTTAAACAGTAAGTGGTACTGTTACAGAAACATAGCAGCATTTGTGACTAGAATGCAATAGACATAGACAGACATAGCAGCATTTGTGATTGCCACAACATATTAGTTTTACTATGAAAATAACCCTTCAACCAAGATTATATTAGTAAAATATTTTATTTCATTTTAAGTAAATTGGAGTGTAAAGGTTGATATATTTGTACCAACTATGTGAAAAATACCAGAGTCAGGAATCGAACCCGGGCACTTCCGCTTAACGCACGGATGCTCTACCACTGAGCTACCGTGGCTCTGGTATTTTTCACATAGTTGGTAAATAAAAATATATCAACCTTTACACTCCAATTTACTTAAAAGGAATATTCACGGTTGATGAATTCGTGAATAAAAAATTTCTAAATATTTTATTTCATTTTATACTTTTAGGTGCAATTTACAGTTTCATTTTATACCCTTTTTTTTTTCTTTAAATTTTTGAATATAATTGTTTGAATAGTAGTTGCTTTTTTGAGTCAGTTCTATTTTTTTACAAAAAGATTTTATTAGGCAACTGAATTTACTGAATCAAAATTACTAAACAAATATTTGATTTTTAAAATCTAGTATCCCTTTCTTAAACAGCTAAAACAATTCACCCAAACCACAGAAGTTTACAATATAATATCCTCACAATATTAATAAAATAAACATGTCAATATAAAGAAGTTTTTATTAAAAAAAAAAAAAAAAAAAATGTATAATTATAATAAATTACTTACAATTTACAGTATGTTACAATTATATTGTAAATTAATATACTATCTTATTACAACACACACAACCAACAAAGTAAAAGAAATCTTAAATAAAATAAACATATTAATCTTCCAGCGAGTGTACTATTTATACTAAGATGAAAAATCATATAATATCGTTCAACTATTACTAAGAACATTTGAATGGAATGTTTATTCATTAAATAATAATAAAGATAAAATGAAACTTGAAGTACAAAATCAATGTAAATAAATCAAAGAAAGATCAGAAATGTCTGAAAATAAAATGAAGCATATACCTGATGTTTTGTAATTTTTAATAAAAATAGTAACGTTAAAAGTCAATGTTTAAAACAAAGCCAATAAACAATCATTTTAAACAGTGAATATATATATATATATTTACAAGCCAATGTGCCATAAATGAAATATGGAATTAAAACATTCATTTAAAAATTAAATATCATGAATACTGATATGAAAAAATTATCAGATATAATAGAAAGATGACTTGATTTTTTTAAAATAGAAATTACAGTTCAATCATAAAAGGGAAAATGTATAGAAAATTATAAAAATGACCTATTTTACCATTTTCCCTTATACCCCACAGTTTAAAAATTCACATAATTTAGAAAAATAAGCAAAGGCTTGTTTAAAATAACTTACATTATTAAAATAAAATAAAGTACAATAACATTAAAATATAATAATATTAAATTAATAATTTGAATATAATATGAAATTATAATACTTTTTTATTTTTTTTACGCATTTTAATGATATTCTTTAAACTAAAGCATTAGAATGCAAAATATGTAAAAAATGAATTTAAATTACACCTGGATCTGAATGCAGCGTGTAAAAAGTTAATAACGATTCAGATTTGTTCTTTGTAAATCGAAACTTTCATTTTCGCTTTATTAAATATAATCGTTAGGATTTTTTTTTTTTTTCTTAATGCATTTCTTCCAAATTCTCTTTTACACCCCAAGACTAAAAATATCCCTTTAGACTTTGTGAACGTCCTGTCTGAAAGGGAAGAAAGCAGTAGAAGTACTAAAAAGCACTAAGTTACATCAGTAGGGGGAAAAGTCTTCCATCTTTCCTTCTTTTTCCTCTCATATAAAAGTGCTTGCATCATTAAAATATTGCCTTTTTTCGACTAGTATTGCTATAGAAGACTATGTAATATCTTGTCAATATTATGACTGCATTTAAAACTGTTAAAGTGTAATCTCTTTAAAATACTATACTGGCTCCTCTGTACGAGGTAAAACTCCAGCCTTTTCTATAATACATTAAAATGTACAGCTTCATTACAGTTTCATTTTTTATTATTGACTATTTTGCTTCAGAAACGACTACTATTATCAGAAGACTGTATCAGATTTCTATATTATATATATTTATATAACAAAAACTCACTTGAATGGACATGTTCTCAAATATCTAACAGCAAATATACAGTTTAATATAATTGTTACAAGATTAAAAAGAAAAGTGAAAACAGATCAATATATGCTGAGAGAACAGCCAAGAATAAGAGTTACAAATGCTCTTTGGCTTTGTGATATAGAATGAAATTTACCTACAGCATATCTCATATATGCATGCACACTGGAATGTCAATAAAATAAGTTAATAATAAGTTATAATGTAAAACATTTTAGAGTACTAAAAAGGAATTGCTTCACAGAGCCTGTAGATTTTTGTAATGCTCAATCAATATAAAATACAAACCCTTATATTTACAATTATAGTATATACAAATTATATTATTTACAATTATATTATTTACAAATTACAGGTCTGCAGTTAAAAAGAGTTGACTGCAAATCATATTTATTAATCAAGACCATGCTCTTGATAATTTGCCAATATTTTACAAATTTTTGATTTCCCTCTTTGCAGAAACTGCATAGTTTCACTTCAAACTGTGTTATATGGTACCTTTGAACGTCTATAGAATCAAATACTTTATTAGTCAAATGATTTTGCAGAAAATGAAAGCAATAAAAATCTGAAGGTTAATGGTAAAAAAAAAAAAAAAAAAAATGGCAGGTGCTAGAAAATTTCTCAGCATTGTCATGATGAAAATAAATACTGGTTGACCAAAATTACATTTTTTGCTTGGATTTCAGCATTAATTCGGGTGAGTTGTTCTGAGTAATACTCATTACTGTTTGACCGGAATCAATGCTGTAATTCCAGCATAACCACCAAATTTGATCAATCGAAAGGCATCATCTTTCATAATGAGAAGACTATAACCACATGTTGCTAATCAGATGCTATAGAAACTTAGGAAGTTAAAATGAAAATGAAGTAATAAATTTGTAAAATGTTGGGAGATTATTCTAGAAAATTATTAAAAGTAATATATTATAAGTTTTCTCATAAAAATATGTTGTATTTATAAAAGATAAGCATTTTAATAAGGCCAAATTTTAATATAAAATCTATATATTTCTCTAACGTGGACCAGTTGCGATTACATTTTTACAAAACAATACATAGTGATGTAATTAATAAAATACACAAGGATACAGAAATAATATTTATAAGTGGACAATATTTAAGCACGCGGTTTCAGCTTAATGATCTAATACGAAAAAATGACATTTGTCTTATGAGATCAATTTAAGGAAAAATGTATTTTTAAAAGTTACTTTTTCAATATCTTTGCATCATTTAAACCTAGCAATACTTTAAAGATATATACAGAATATGAATTATTATCATAAATTGACAAAAAAACGCATTCATAAAAAGTATAATCAAAATAGGAAGCATGGTTATTTTTTTATTTATTTTTTTTTTTAAACAAAAAATTACGGCAAAACAAATAAATAAAATACCATTGCCAATATGGCGAGAAAAAATTAAAAGGAATCACGGGGGTCCTATACTAAAACTGTACTGCCTGCGAAGTATGAAAACTGGGTCGCCAACCATGAATTTCATTTTAAAGCCTTTCTTTGAATGATTTTGGTTTTACTATTTCACAATATTAATTTGGTTCTAATAATAATTTGGCATCTGGAAAATTAAACTTTTAATTTGGTGGTGAAATTGGTATAATATTTACGAGTTTCAAATTTTAAAAATAAATAAAGTGTGAGAATTTCCCACAGGTATGCTAGTATTATATTAATACCTGTACGGCTGTTTAGAGTACTTTTGACCTTTAATCATGATCATCATCAGTACATGTTATGGCAGCAGGTTAACCTAGCCATTACCCATACTGATGATGACTGTGACTACAAGTCGACAGTACTCTAAAAAGTTATAAAGGTATATACAGTATAGGATCTGTTATCCAGAAAGCTTGGGACCTGGGATATTCTGGATAAGGGGTTTTTCCGTAATTCAGAACACTTTATTATATGTATAAAAATGGTACAAAATAATTTCATGAATAACAGTGATAAACATGAATAATATATATGTAAACATTTTACCTATTAATAATAAATTCGTTTAATAAATTATTTCCACAAAATAAAAAATAAAAAACATTTTTAATTAGAATTTCAAACTATAAATAACAATAGTAATAATAAATGAAAAATAAAAAAAACGTATATAAAATTTTATTTTGGACCTGAGAGTAATATCCTTTCATTTGGATTTTGCAAAATTTTCTATGATAATTTTTTGCTTGTGTGTCTCTGCTCTGATACTAATAGTTCATAAATGTTTCAAATATTTTTTGCACATAATGCTAAATATTTTATAACATGAATTCTAAAAAGTATGGAAATTAATAAAAAATATTTAAAAAATTTATAACAATTAGGACTTCATGCATGCAACCTGAGTTCAAGGATAAAATTCATCTTCTATTCGGCTCTTTAAGAAGTATGTGTTATTAATGTTTATCTATTAAAAAATACAATAAAAATTCATTTTCTAACCTAAATTTGCAAAATTTTCAGCAATTATTTGGACAATTTTGTGCTCACCCTATTTCTTCAGAATAACACCTTAGCATTAAATAAAGTAGGTTATAAAACTATAATTCTGACTGCTGTTATTGTATAACTTTAATTCTTTAAATTTTATGATAATTAAAAATTTTGGTAGTTGACATTTTGCATTCTGGATAACGTGTTTCTAAATAACGGATCCTATACTGTATAACATTTTACATGTTAGTCTGCTTTCAAATCAAGCATGAACTTTTGAAATCACTTAATACTATCACTATATAATATTACAATAATACAATCTAGGGTTGGCTTGATATTGCTTGACCCGAAAAAACCCAAGTTTTTTTTTTTTTTTTTTAATTATTACTATTATTAAAACCCACTTGAAGAATCACAACTGAAAACCAAAAAAATTTTAAATCCTTATATAAAGTTACAGTTTCACACTAAACATATAAATATAAAACAGATGTCACACTCATTATTAGAATATTAACAAAAAGTTTTCAGGAATATTGTAGGGGCTCAAATTGCACTACAGAACAAAATCCTGAAAAAATTCCCATGAAAAAATTTAATATCTTATTAAAACAAAATAAGTTACATATAAGTTTATATATATATATATGTATAATAAAAATAAGATGAAACAAAGTTGTTTATCAATAAAAAAAAATGTAGGATTCAAAGAATGCAAAATAATATAAATAAATAAAAATCAAATAAAAAAAAATTAAAATTCTGAAAACTTTAATAAAACAACACTGCTAAGTAAAGGGACAATTAAAACTGACAATTATTTTTTTGATATTTCTTTTAATATGGCTAATGCTTCTTTCTTGATCTGTAGGTTTTCTTCGTGTCTTTTCTGTTTTTCTTTTTGTTTCTCTTCCTGTCTTTGAACCCAATCGTTATACCATGCAGGGAAAGAACTCTTTTTAGGCGGGATTTCAGTTTCAGGGTTTCTTGGAGGAGGAGGTACAACATTTGTATCTCCTGCAGTAGACTGGTTCCCCGCCTCTTGCATAACAGCTCCAGGTTGATTGTGAGGCCCAGATTCAAGGACAATGTCATCTAATTTTAGAGCATCAGAAAATTTTCTTAAAAAGACTAAACGTAATTTCATGTAATTCTCAACATATAAAATTAATTACAAAAACATAAATAATTTATTAAAAATAAAGTAAACTTAAAGATTACTTACTTTGATTGTTAAGTTTCTTTACATATATGTAACAAATTTAATATTAGTTTAAGACTAATACAAAATAAAAATATTTATAACAATAGAAAATATATATTGTAATTCTCATAATAAATCTATCTAAAACCATGATATTTAAATAAACTATTTATAAAAAAACCTTTAATATGAAAAGTCACTTACTATGAATGAATTTTATCCTCTGTCATGAAATTTAGAAAGAAATGGTTAATCCTGAACAATCCTGTTTTCTTTTCGACGATATAAATACATACATAAATAAATAAATAGCAAGTGCATCGATAGTGATAATGGCACCGATGAAATGATGAGGGGCGCAGCCCTCTATGGCTCCTATGAAGTATTCAAAGGTCTAGCAAGATTCTGTTTACAGACAGCAAATTAAAACACTGCCTGCAAACAGATCCAGCTGGCAAACTAAGAAAGCAGAATCCACAGCCAGAACTGCTAGCACAACAATAACTGTAAAAAATAAAAACGTTAAACATTCATTTGATTTAATATCTTTAATGTTAAGTAAACCATATTTAATCATATATTTTGAGCACTTTTCTTTCGTTTCTTCAGTGCTATATGTAAGTAGGGGGTGTATAAAACATGGATTATCTTTTATGCACTAACTGACATTAAATTTTCTTGGAAGAAAAACTTAAAAATTGTTAAAGAAGTTATTCCTTTTAAAATAATTATAATAACTAATTGATATTACTACAAGTTAAAACTGCAGTCAGAATTTTTTTTAGAGTTTGTTGGTATTATTATTTTGTTTTCAACTTTCAGGATTATTTAAAAAACTCATAGGAACATTAAAAGTAATTCTACTGAGTTTTAAAGAGAAGCAAAAAACTTTCATACATTAATTACCTGTTGCATTACTCTCTCTCTAGGTATGTATATATATATATATATATATATACCTTCAATATTAGATATATTTAATGTCTCATTTTCATTATCACTTTCATCTTTCAAAATTAAACCACATGGAATTAGGATTCCACATTTTCTTAATAAGTTAAATAATATTTTAAAAACATACCCTTTCTATGCAAAGTGAAAGCCTATACTAAAGAATGCAAATTATTAAAATCAAATTAGGTAGCACACAAACCTCTAGTAGAGGGGCCAGCATCTGAGCTTTCATATGTAGCCAAAGGAACTACATTTGGCTTTTTGCCCAGAATTTCATCCATCTCATTGAAGTACAGAAATGTGACCCTATTCATTCCAGATGTTTTCTGCCCTTGTTTGTTTCGCATGTAGGTCTTCTTTAGGCTCCTCCACTTATTATCGCACATAGTGCCAGTTACCATTGGGTATCCTAACATCTGCATTCTCTCAGCAGTTCTCTCAAAGACCTACAAAAAATAATAACAGTCACAGTAATAAGCTAGTTCTTGCAGTTAAATCTTCTTAGAATGTTCTCTTTTAATGACCCTTTTTCATAAAAATTATTTACAATTGGAATTTTTACAAAAATTAATTTCTCTTAAAAAAGACCTTTCACAATTCCCCCCCCCTTCCAAAATGAATTCTTACAGCTTTTAAAAGTACCTACCAAAGAATGGGGAGGGGGGGGGGAGACACACAAATGTGACTTATATAGTAGTGAAGTACAAAGCGGTAGATAATATTTGTAAGCCTCAAATGTAGACTGTTAATTCTTTACTCATTCAATAAGGATAATGGTAGATCTATAAAAATACAAACCCTGTAATGGTAATGTGGAGGGGTTCAATATTTTGAATGCGTACTTTTTTAAAGTAACGGCTTTATATAATTAAAATTAGATTCACAATGACAATGGTACAGAGAATTGTTTACTGAATCAGAGTATCCAGTAATGTCATGGATAAAAAATTAGGTTTACTATGATAAAGAGAGTAATACTCTGTCTATTGAACCTAAAGAGTGTAATAATGTTTACATTTTTATTAAGCAATTTACAAACTTAATACTTTTCTCATTAGAGTTATAAATAACTTGAGAAAGAAGGGAGAAAAAATTTACTATGTTGAATTTCAAATGTAACTACTATACAAAATGTACACTACTATAAATAACTTTATATAAAAATATGTTGCATAAAAAATCTTTGGGTGTAAAGTGTTACTTAAAATCAATAAAGTAAGTATGAAAAGAACACAATTATACAGCCACCACTTTTTGTAACATCTTAGAAGTTACATTTCTATGATTTTTTTTTAGAATTGCCAGTACACTGCAATGTGCAGTGGTGTAAAAGAATTATACTTATTATACATGTAAAAATACTTTAGATTTTAATTAAATAACATTTTTTCATTTAGGAAAAAGTGGAATAATGTATATTCCAATAAGATTTATGTAAAAAATATTATTACTTTCTTTTTGGATTTGTATATCCCTTTAAAAAGCTTTTTTTCTTCTTCTGGGTAAATGGACAATAGAGCCATTACCATCGGTCTACCCCAGGATTTTATATTTTCTTCATCTTCATTTGTCATGGCACTGCATCCGTGAAGTGCTAATTCCCCTTCCCCCTCAAAATTTCCCCCGCAATATTGACATTGATAAACTTGTGATGTATCCATTATTGTGAGTTTCTTGTTTCTATCAAACAAAACAACGACGAGACGAGGAGTGTATTTTGAATTGATTGTTTAGTTTTGGTTTATGTTGCGCAAGGTCAGTCAAATTTTCATTCTGATGCGCATTTGATCAATCACGTGACCCAATGGATCAAGAAATTTTTCTGGGCTTTCTGATCCACGACCGGTCGAGATCGGTCCATTCCACTGAACGATGTGACTCTGGATCGCTCTCGATCGGTCGACACCACTGAACGCTTTGGCTCGGAATCTTTCGACCGGTCGTGGATCGGGCGCTCTACTGAACACGCCCTATGTATACATTCGCACGGGTATTGTTTTAAAAAGCACAATATTCCTTTCAATCATTTTGCGAAAAGAGAATTTCATAAAAAAAAAAAAAAAAAAAAAACAGAGACGCGTTGAGAGCATTAACGATTATTTGCATATCTTTAGTATATTTTACACTTCATTTCATTTTCTGAAAGTTAATTATTACTTATAGTTATTAATTTAGAGGATGAATTCAGCTACAAGTATTATTTTTATTTTCGAACATTTGTCGTATTTTATTTTATGGAAATTACATCTGCTTCACTATTGCACATGACAATAAAAACTTCGAAAACAATACAAATTATAGTAACGTTCCGTTTTAAATAGTTTATTAAAACGATCGTCAGTATTTAGATTCCATAGCCTGTAATGTATAACTCTTTGTACCTTCTAAACTAACTATAATTCCTATACCCATAACTATTTCTGCATCGGTGACCTAGGAAGTGTCTAGTAAATTTGAACTTAACTTAATGTAGCATTTAAATGCTATCTTGTTCATTCACACACATTACATACAACACAATTGATTATAAACACTACATTCAATTGAGATGAATTTGATAGGTATGTTACTATATTGTAGACTATAAGTGCTAGATTCACCAAAATTTATACAGATCGTAAAACTGTGACCTAGAATATGTGCATAAACTTTTTGCTCAGTTTAATAAGGCGTTTAGACGCTATCACGCTTTAAAAAATTTGGTCCATAGGCCATAATGATAAAGAAATTTTCTTTGTGTCCCTGTAAAAAAAACTGTAAGTGCCATATTCTCCAAAATCTATACAAATTGAGTACCTGTGACCTACAATATGTGTATAAATTTTTTGCTCAGAATATTAAAGCGTTTAGACGCTATCGCACATTTAAAAATTTGGCCCCATAGGCCGTAATGATAGAGAATTTTTCTTTGTGTCCCTGTAAAAAACTATAAGTGTCAGTTTCATCAAAATCAATAAGGTTCATGCTACGGTGACTTGCAACATGCGTACAAACGTATAGCTCATAGGAGCAAAGTGTTTAGACGCTAGCGTGTTCACTCACAGACATATACACACGCATACATACATACATACACACACATATATAAATCATCGTAAAAATAGTGAAAATGGACTCATGGGAACTCAAAACGTATCGTATCATCAAAATCTCGAATTCGGATTTTTGACATGATTACAATAATTTTCTTACATATGTATGTTCGGAGTGACTCCACACGACTTTCCGTACATTGAGTAATTAACAGTTTTGTAGATAAAGTAAAGAAAGAGGAGTTGCTAAACAAACAAAAGAGAGAAAACCATAATAGAGTGTTTGAGTATTTTTCTCCATATATCACACGATGTTTTATTTAACGCTACTGAACTTTGAGCCCATAGATCATAATGTTAAAGAATTTTTCGTTGTATCCCTGTAAAAACCTATAAATGCTAGATTCACCAAAATGCTTATAGTTAGTGCAACAGTGATTTATAATATTCATACAAATTTTCAGCTCAATTGAATAAGGCGTTTAGATGCTATCTCACTTTTAAAAATTTGGTCTCATAGGTCATAATGATAAAGAATTTTTCTTTGTGTCCCTGTAAAAAAACTGTAAGTGCTAGATTCACCAAAATCTATACAGCTGATGCAAATGTGACCTATAACATGTGTACAATTTTTTTGCTCAGGTCAATAAGGCGTTTAGACGCTATCACACTTTTAAAAATTTGGCCCCATAGGCCATAATGATAAAGAATATTTCTTTGTGTCCCTGTAAAAAACCTATAAGTGCTAGATTCTCCAAAATCTATACAGATTGAGTATCTGTGACCTATAATATGTGTATAAAGTGTTTGCTCAATTGAATAAGGCGTTTAGATGCTATCGCACTTTTAAGATTTTGGTCCCATAGGCCATAATGATAAAGAATTTTTCTTTGTGTCCCTGTAAAAAAACTATAAGTGCTAGATTCACCTAAATCTATAGGGTTCGTACTATGGTGACTTACAATATACGTACCAACTTTCAGCTTATTCGAACAAAGCGTTTAGACGCTAGCGTGTTCACTCACAGACATACATACACACATACACACACACATACATACATCATCTCAAAAATAGTGGAAACGGACTCAGGGTACCTCGAAACGTATAGAAACATCAAAATCTCCAATTCGGATTTTGACATGATTACAATACTTTCCTCACTATAGTGTTCGGAAAGCAAAAAAAAAAAAATCAGTCAGTTAAATAAAAATAGTTTTTAAATAATGTGTTCTAAAATGCTTAATTTTGCCTGTTTCTTACGTTTTTAAAAGCTCTTCTAATATAGTTTGAAATTACTTTTTAGTTATTTATTAAAAGAGCGAAATCATTAAGATGAAATTTTGGAAGTAAAAGCTCAAGAAAAACAACTCTCGGGCATAATTTGAATATTTTACGTTTTATACTTATTAAATAATGAAAGTGCATGATTTAGCATGGAAGCTTCAAATTTAAAGTCATTATTTTGTCGTGTAATACCGATGAGACTTTTGTAAGAATTTTTAAAAAATAATAACTTTTTAAACATGGAAATAAGCTTTTTTTTTTTTTTTTTTTAACTAAATAAGCAGTAAGGTATACTTTAATTATGCATCTGTTTTTGTGAAACATGTTTTAAATTAGAAATTTTAAAATAACGGAAAATAACTTACATTAAAAATAAATACATGTGATGATTTTCGATATAATTTGAATTTAGATAGTTACTTTTTTTTTTTTTTTGCATTTATTAAGCTGAAAGAATGTTTTATACTAAGAATAAACTCTTTTAAATTCCATTTTTTTTTCTTTTTTTTTAAGACAAGATTTGACAAAAGAAAACAAACAAGTAAATAAATAAAAAAAATAAAATAAATAAATAAATAAATACATGTAAATATAAATATATAAATAAATAAATAAATAAGGAGGATGACATTTCAAATGGCAGAATTGTTTTACATGATCAAAGGAATTGAGGAATGAGTTATTATGTGTAAAGATGTGCCTAGTAATAATAATAATAATAATAATAAAAAGTTTTGTCATTAAATGAAGAAATAAATTTTAAAATTACATTTACATATTTACAACTACATTTGCCGATGTGTAGATAGTAATTTCATTTGAAGATTCTTGATTTTATTTTCAAAAGTATTTATAAATTTCATTTGTTAAATTAACATAATATTATTATGGTTTTATGTATTTTTTATATTTACAGAGAGTTCGTTATCGATAATTATAAGTATTACTAGCGAGCTTCGCCCGCTAGCGGGTCAGTATTTTTAAAAGAATCACTATAATGGCTGAATTCTCAAAATCTCTCAATCACTATAATTAATGAATCACTAACAGTAACTTTTAGTGTTAAGAAAAGAAAGTTTTAAAAAAATCAATTCTGATTGGCTAAAAAGTTGGCCCGGGTCCCCACGGCCTTCGGCAGCGCAGTCCCGTGCGCGCTGCGCGCACACAACTTACGGGATACACGCGCTGCGCGCGTGTATTCCTTCCCCAACCCTTCGTGCTCCCTGTTGTAAACTTGTACCCTTTCCGTGATGATTCTCAAATTTTAATTTAAATTCATTCATTACTTAAATATAATTTAAATGATTTACTTTATAATCTTTAAAGTTTAAATTATTAATTAAATGAATTATAGCGTTTAGTGCTATTATCTATTTGATACTGCCATTGAGTTAAAGATATATTAAAATTAAAAATAAAAAGCTTAATGATAATTACTTTTAGTTAAGTTATATTCCTTATTAGTATAATTATGTTTAAGTCATTTGAAATAACTTTAATTTACTTACCTCATATTTAAAAGCATGTTTTGTTAAAATTAACTTAAAGAAAATATGTTTAAATCCTTTCACGGATTGTTCATTTCGCTACCTATAAAGGAAATGTTGTATTTTTCAACTGCTGAGTCTTTTTGCTTAGCCCATAGATGGCGGCAGACTCGTAGCGTCATGTTGCTATAGTTATGGGAGGCGTTGCCGATTGTACAGCATCAAGTAGCTGTCACTTTGAATCCGTTCGCGGCTATAAAAGGAGGTAAGGAATATGTAATAGCTCTCTTAGTCTCTTAAGCTCTTAAGCTCTTAGCCTCTTATGTTTTTTCAGTTTAGCTCAAAGTCATGAGCTGGTATTTTAATTTAGTTTTAAAGTGTTTAGTTTTATAATGATTGTGAATTACGTTTTTGTGACTTGATATTTTCGACGATACGTTTAGTGTATCTAATTATGTCACAATGTAAAAGTTGTTTTCTATTTGAACTCTACATGGCAGTATTTTAAAGGTGTTTAACCTTTCGTCAGCAAAGTATTTATTCAACTATTGTTTCTGCTTATTTAATGTTTCTCATCATTTTGTTTCAAGTTTAATAAACTGTTTTAATTAAACTTTTGGTCTTCAATGAATGCCACACATATTTATCATTTTTATAGTTTATTAGAGCTGAGCAACTATCGTATATTTCACTGCTAACTCTGCTAATTTAACATATGTGAAAATTGATTTTTTCACATCAAGTGGTTATGGGCAATTTAGCTCGTTGTCAGCTCATAGCATTTAAAATTTTGATAATAGTTTTTATGGCATTCTAGTTGTTTGAAGATAAGAAATTGAAATGGCAGTGAGTTTAAATCCCACAATTGAAAAATTACGGATGAATAATTATATTACGTAGGTCAAGGACATTAAATTTATTTTCATTGAAAGAAACTGCTGGAATATAATATGTAAAAAAGAAAAACCGCCTGTTGAAGATGCTGAGACTGGAATAACTTCAAAACAAGTGGAGGAATTTAAATCACGTAGTCGAGTTGCATTATCTACAATTTATCTGAATACATCGCCTGAAGTCAGAAGCATTATTGAAAATTGTGATTGTGCTATTGATGCCTGGGAGACTTTGAAGAAGACCTTTATATCAGACTCAAGAGCTCGTCATATGGGACTGTTTACAGAGTTCATTAATTGTAGAATGTCTGAGAATGAAACAGTGAATTCTTTTGTAACCCGGTTATCAAGAATACTAGACCAGTTGCGTGAAATTGGCCATGCTATGGAGGATGTGTATTGTTGTTTCCAGCTCTTGCAACACTTACCATCCAAGTTTGAATCTGCAGTGCAATATTTGTTGCGTTGGAAGAATGACCAGTTCAAGTTCCAGAGTATTGTGTCCGAGTTAACAGCGGAGGAATCACGTTTACAGCTTCGAGAAGGTGATATCAAGAAAGATGCCAATAACAGTGTTCAGATACAGAACGTTCAACACAAAGGTAAAAAACCTTTAACTTGTTTTAAGTGTGGCCGTACTGGTCATTTAAAGAAAAACTGCTTTTTGAATAGTAATGTTAAATTTAAAGTATAACTCCAACGGTCGTGACAAATGCAAATCTCCCCCCTCCTACTACATAGCTCAAGCTAATTTTAGTAATTTAAGTGATGATGACAGCTTTATTTTTGATACCGCTGCTTCAAATCATTTTCTAAGAAATTTAGATCTTTTTGAGCATTATACTTCTGTGGAGGGAGAGGAGCTTTTTGTCGCGATCGATGGTATTAGTTTTCCTATTACTGCTAAAGGAACTATTAAGTTAAATTTTGGTAAAAATGTATTGTATTTAAAAGATGTTTTATATTCCCCAAAGTTACGGAAAAATTTAATATCAGGTCCTAAATTAGATGTGAACGGTGCCACATACACTGGCGGTAAGGGTCGAGTGTCGGTATTCGGTAAAGATAAAAGACATATTTTTACTGCTAAAATTAAAGACGGTGTTTACTACTTATATCCTAATGTTTCTAAAGTTAAAAAGGGGAGTAATGTGAATGGGGGCACTCAGAAAATCCCTCAGCTTCTCTTGCAAAAGTTAATGAAATTGGGTATTGGCATGCTCGTTTCGGGCATGTAAGTCCTGATACTATAGTAAATACTAGCAAGAAGAACGGGGTGAGGGGCCTTCCTAAACTTAAGTTTAAGAAATTTTTTTGTGAACCTTGTAGGATTAGTAAACAAAACCGTGTGTCTTTTAAATCATCCGATGTTCATGGCGTTAGGTCACCGTTAGAGAAAGTATTTATGGACGTTTGGGGCCCAATTAAGGTAACTGGTAAAAATGGGGAAAGGTTCTTTTTGTCCATAATTGATGGATTTTCTAAAAGGGTTGCTGTTTATCCTTTAAAGGATAAGTCTCAGGTTTTTGGTGTATTCGAGAGGCACATTGCACGGGCTGAACGTAGTTTGAATAAGAAATTAAAAGCTATTCGTACGGATAATGGTTCCGAATTTGTAAATGACAACTTCAAATCATTTTGTAGTAAAAATGGAGTTGTTCATGAGTTAACTAACATGTTCACACCTGAGCAAAATGGGTTAAGTGAGCGGTTTAATCAAACTTCTTTAAATTGTGTTAGAGCTATTATCACGGATAGTGGTTTACCTTTTTCTTTTTGGCCCGATGCAATGTTGTACTTCGCGTACACTTGGAACCGTTTAATCCACAGGGGACAAACTGAGACTCCTTTTCAGTTATATACTGGGTTTAAACCATCCGTAAGACACCTTAAGCCGTTTGGGTTAATTTCGTATGTAGGGATCCCAAAGCAACATAGAAACCATAAGCTTGAACCTAAGGCTAAAAAGGGAGTACTGATAGGTTATTCACTAAAGACTAAGGGGTATAAAATTTGGTTGGAGGATGAGGATAAAGTAGTTGAAACTATAAACTTAACGTTCTCTGATCAGCTATTTAGTAAATGCAGTGGAGCTGTGATGGGCACCTCACTGGAGGAATTGGACTTACTTCCGGAAAGTCCAGTTGATTGTCAAGCTTCCGATCCTGTTGACATTGTTTTCGGAAGTGGGCCCGATGATTCTAGTGACAAGTCCGTCGATGAAACTCCTGTAGATAAATCTTCTCTTAAACCTCTTTTTTCAATTACTTGGAATAGGAAACCCGTACCCAGAAAAATGAGTGACAGAGTTGACATCTTCTATTACCCGGATAACACTAAAACTAGGTTGAGATCGATGAACGATGTCAAACAATATTGTGATAAACATAATTTAATTTTTGACTCTAATTTTTTTTATTTCTCTAGTAGTAATAAGTTCGAGGGGGTAGTTGATCAGCAAAACTCGGATAACCCAACTTCAAGTTTAACTCATAAAAAATCATGACTAGTTATCCTGTACCTAAAACATATAATCAGGCCGTAAAATCTTCAGAATGTGTTGAACTGTTGAATAGAAAAATGCCATGGATGATGAGATAAATAATATGAAAAACCGTAAAGTTTGGCATCTGGTTAATTTACCGGAGGGGAAAAAAGTTTTGGGAAATAGATGGGTATACGCCGTTAAAAGAGATGAGCTAGGAAATGTTGCCCGCTTTAAAGCGAGGCTCGTGGCCCAGGGCTTTCATCAGATAAAGGGGGACACTTATGACGAGACGTTTTCACCCGTCGTTAATTTCTCGGTAATACGTTTCATTTTTCACTATTGGTCTCATGTTATAAATGGCATAACGTTCAATGCGATATAAAATGTGCTTATCTTTATGCACCTTTAAAAGAAGAAATTTATATGTATCAGCCAAAAGGATATGTTGTAAAGGGAGGGGGAAATCTCGTTTGTAAACTAGACAAAGCGTTATACGGCCTTCAACAGAGTGGTCGGCTCTGGTATTATGACTTAAATAAAATACTATTAGATTTGGGGTTTAATAAATTTAACTGGTGTAATTGTTCATATTATTTTGAAAATTATATTGTTTTATTAGTTTATGTAGATGATTTAGTTTTGTTTGGTAAAAATCAATTTCAAATAGATAAAATTCTTAATTTATTAAAAGGTAAATTTGATATAAAAATTTTAGGTAAAACCAAGAAATTACTTGGTGTAGAATTTAATTATGAAAACAATTCAGTACAAATTTTTCAGGAATTATATATTAATGAAGTGTATGACAGGTTTAAGTCGTTTAATATTCCTTTTTGGTCGTTACCTATTGTAAAAGGCATTAAATATTTTAAAAAAAGATTGTCCTACTAATCAAAATGAAATTGATGAAATGTCTAGATTTCCATATCGGAATATCTTAGGGTGTTTATTTTTTATTGCAAACAGGACACGACCTGATATTGCCTACGCAGTTAATATATTCAGTCAATTTCAAAATTCACCGGGGTTTAATCATTGGAATGGGTTAATTAAATTACTTGGGTATGTTTCGTGTACTCGAGATTTAAAATTAAATTTGAATTGTTTTAATCCATGTTTAACTGCTTTCTCTGACGCTGATTTCGCGATGAATAGGGATGACTTTGTATCAATGGGGGGACAAATTTTATTTTTGGATAATAGCCCTATTTCTTGGAAAACTTTTAAGCAAAAAAGTGTTTGCCTTTCAACCATGGAAAGCAAATTTGTATCCATGTGTGATGGGGTTAAAGAATTAATGTGGTTTGATAATATATTACGAGATTGTATTGATTTTAAATTAATTTCTATTTCATATGAACCACCAATACTTTTTGCTGATAACCAAGCGGCTATTAATTTTACGAGATCTCCTATAGAAAATAACAAATCTAAACATATTAATGTAAAGTTATTTTTCAACCGTGAATGGTTATTTGAGGAACGGTTTGATTTAAAATATGTAAATACTAAAGATAACTTTGCCTTTCCCTTCACAAAGCCCCTTACTAAAAATGATATGGCTAAATTTGTAAATAAGGTATTTATTAAGTAAATGTATATAGAGTAAATTTAAATTTTTTCAACGTATAATATATGTTTAAATTTTTTGAAATTGAAAAATGTTTTTTAGAGGGATATGTATGCATTTTCTTGGTGCGTTTTTTCTGCGTTTTCCATTGTGTAGTGATGTATAGTTTAGTTTAACTTTTGTATGAGAGAAATTCGTATAGCGCTACGTGTAATTGGTTATGTGTATGTTATATAAATGTTTGATATATTTGTGAATGTCATCGTTTTTTTATTTTGACAATGGGGAATGGGGGAAAAAAGGTTTCCTTGAAATGTTGTGCATATTTGCTCTGTATTAATATCTTGTTCTTTCTTTTAGTAGATGTGTATAGTATATTGATAATGCTACATATTTTTGAAATTGTGAGTTGGACTCTTGGACTTATCTTATGATTTACAAGATTGACAAACCTTCTAGCTATGTGTGGAGTATATTATGTAGAGGACATATGTGAATCTGTCGTCAAGTCACTAAATATTCAAGGAATTTTTTTTTTTCTAATAAAGTTTATATTGTAATTGCTGACGTTTGTGTTTGTCGAATCAACACGGTGGGGGGCCTTGTTGTAAACTTGTACCTTTTCTGTGTTGATTCTCAAATTTAAATTTAAATTCATTCATTACTTAAATATAATTTAAATGATTTACTTTATAATCTTTAAAGTTTAAATTATTAATTAAATGAATTATAGCGTTTAGTGCTATTATCTATTTGATACTGCCATTGAGTTAAAGATATATTAAAATTAAAAATAAATAGCTTAATGATAATTACTTTTAGTTAAGTTATATTCCTTATTAGTATAATTATGTTTAAGTCATTTGAAATAACTTTAATTTACTTACCTCATATTTAAAAGCATTTTTGTTAAAATTAACTTAAAGAAAATATGTTTAAAACCTTTCACGGATTGTTTATTTCGCTACCTATCACGGAGATGTTGTATTTTTCAACTGCTGAGTCTTTTCGCTTAGCCCATAGATGGCGGCAGACTCGTTGCGTCATGTTGCTATAGTTATGGGAGGCGTTGCCGATTGTACAGCATCAAGTAGCTGTCACTTTGAATCCGTTCGCGGCTATAAAAGGAGGTAAGGAATATGTAATAGCTCTCTTAGTCTCTTAAGCTCTTAAGCTCTTAGCCTCTTATGTTTTTTCAGTTTAGCTCAAAGTCATGAGCTGGTATTTTAATTTAGTTATAAAGTGTTTAGTTTTATAATGATTGTGAATTACGTTTTTGTGACTTGATATTTTCGACGATACGTTTAGTGTATCTAGTTATGTCACAATGTAAAAGTTGTTTTCTATTTGAACTCTACATGGCAGTATTTTAAAGGTGTTTAACCTTTCGTCAGCAAAGTATTTATTCAACTATTGTTTCTGCTTATTTAATGTTACTCATCATTTTGTTTCAAGTTTAATAAACTGTTTTAATTAAACTTTTGGTCTTCAATGAATGCCACACATATTTATCATTTTTATAGTTTATTAGAGCTTAGCAACTATCGTATATTTCACTGCTAACTCTGCTAATTTAACATATGTGAAAATTGATTTTTTCACATCAAGTGGTTATGGGCAATTTGGCTCGTTGTCAGCTCATAGCATTTAAAATTTTGATAATAGTTTTTATGGCATTCTAGTTGTTTGAAGATAAGAAATTGAAATGGCAGTGAGTTTAAATCCTACAATTGAAAAATTACGGATGAATAATTATATTACGTGGGTCAAGGACATTAAATTTATTTTAATTGAAAGAAACTGCTGGAATATAATATGTAAAAAAGAAAAACCGCCTGTTGAAGATGCTGAGACTGGAATAACTTCAAAACAAGTGGAGGAATTTAAATCACGTAGTCGAGTTGCATTATCTACAATTTATCTGAATACATCGCCTGAAGTCAGAAGCATTATTGAAAATTGTGATTGTGCTATTGATGCCTGCGAGACTTTGAAGAAGACCTTTATATCAGACTCAAGAGCTCATCATATGGGACTGTTTACAGAGTTCATTAATTGTAGAACGTCTGAGAATGAAACAGTGAATTCTTTTGTAACCCGGTTATCAAGAATACTAGACCAGTTGCGTGAAATTGGCCATGCTATGGAGGATGTGTATTGCTGTTTCCAGCTCTTGCAACACTTACCATCCAAGTTTGAATCTGCAGTGCAATATTTGTTGCGTTGGAAGAATGACCAGTTCAAGTTCCAGAGTATTGTGTCCGAGTTAACAGCGGAGGAATCACGTTTACAGCTTCGAGAAGGTGATATCAAGAAAGATGCCAATAACAGTGTTCAGATACAGAACGTTCAACACAAAGGTAAAAAACCTTTAACTTGTTTTAAGTGTGGCCGTATTAGTCATTTAAAGAAAAACTGCTTTTTGAATAGTAATGTTAAATTTAAAGTATAACTCCAACGGTCGTGACAAATGCAAATCTCCCAACTCCTACTACATAGCTCAAGCTAATTTTAGTAATTTAAGTGATGATGACAGCTTTATTTTTGATACCGCTGCTTCAAATCATTTTCTAAGAAATTTAGATCTTTTTGAGCATTATACTTCTGTGGAGGGAGAGGAGCTTTTTGTCGCGATCGATAGTATTAGTTTTCCTATTACTGCTAAAGGAACTATTAAGTTAAATTTTGGTAAAAATGTATTGTATTTAAAAGATGTTTTATATTCCCCAAAGTTACGGAAAAATTTAATATCAGGTCCTAAATTAGATGTGAACGGTGCCACATACACTGGCGGTAAGGGTCGAGTGTCGGTATTCGGTAAAGATAAAAGACATATTTTTACTGCTAAAATTAAAGACGGTGTTTACTACTTATATCCTAATGTTTCTAAAGTTAAAAAGGGGAGTAATGTGAATGGGGGCACTCAGAAAATCCCTCAGCTTCTCTTGCAAAAGTTAATGAAATTGGGTATTGGCATGCTCGTTTCGGGCATGTAAGTCCTGATACTATAGTAAATACTAGCAAGAAGAACGGGGTGAGGGGCCTTCCTAAACTTAAGTTTAAGAAATTTTTTTGTGAACCTTGTAGGATTAGTAAACAAAACCGTGTGTCTTTTAAATCATCCGATGTTCATGGCGTAAGGTCACCGTTAGAGAAAGTATTTATGGACGTTTGGGGCCCAATTAAGGTAACTGGTAAAAATGGGGAAAGGTTCTTTTTGTCCATAATTGATGGATTTTCTAAAAGGGTTGCTGTTTATCCTTTAAAGGATAAGTCTCAGGTTTTTGGTGTATTCGAGAGGCACATTGCACGGGCTGAACGTAGTTTGAATAAGAAATTAAAAGCTATTCGTACGGATAATGGTTCCGAATTTGTAAATGACAACTTCAAATCATTTTGTAGTAAAAATGGAGTTGTTCATGAGTTAGCTAACATGTTCACACCTGAGCAAAATGGGTTAAGTGAGCGGTTTAATCAAACTTCTTTAAATTGTGTTAGAGGTATTATCACGGATAGTGGTTTACCTTTTTCTTTTTGGCCCGATGCAATGTTGTATTTCGCGTACACTTGGAACCGTTTAATCCACAGGGGACAAACTAAGACTCCTTTTGAGTTATATACTGGGTTTAAACCATCCGTAAGACACCTGAAGCCGTTTGGGTTAATTTCGTATGTAGGGATCCCAAAACAACATAGAAACCATAAGCTTGAACTTAAGGCTAAAAAGGGAGTACTGATAGGTTATTCACTAAAGACTAAGGGGTATAAAATTTGGTTGGAGGATGAGGATAAAGTAGTTGAAACTTTAAACGTAACGTTCTCTGATCAGCTATTTAGTAAATGCAGTGGAGCGGTGATGGGCACCTCACTGGAGGAATTGGACTTACTTCCGGAAAGTCCAGTTGATTGCAAAGTTTCTGATCCTGTTGACATTGTTTTCGGAAGTGGGCCCGATGATTCTAGTGACGAGTCCGTCGATGAAATTCCTGTAGATAAATCTTCTCTTAAACCTCTTTCTTCAATTACTTGGAATAGAAATCCCGTACCCAGAAAAATGAGTGACAGAGTTGATATCTTCTATTACCCGGATAACACTAAAACTAGGTTGAGATCGATGAACGATGTCAAACAATATTGTTATAAAAATAATTTAATTTTTGACTCTAATTTTTTTTATTTCTCTAGTAGTAATAAGTTCGAGGGGGTAGTTGATCAGCAAAACTCGAATAACCCAGCTTCAAGTTTAACTCATAAAAAATCATGACTAGTTATCCCTGTACCTAAAACATATAATCAGGCCGTAAAATCTTCAGAATGTGTTGAACTGTTGAATAGAAAAATGCCATGGATGATGAGATAAATAATATGAAAACCCGTAAAGTTTGCCATCTGGTTAATTTACCGGAGGGGAAAAAAGTTTTGGGAAATAGATGGGTATACGCCGTTAAAAGAGATGAGCTAGGAAATGTTGCCCGCTTTAAAGCGAGGCTCGTAGCCCAGGGCTTTCATCAGATAAAGGGGGACACTTATGACGAGACGTTTTCACCCGTCGTTAATTTTTCAGTAATACGTTTCTTTTTTTCATTATTGGTCTCATGTTATAAATGGCATAATGTTCAATGCGATATAAAATGTGCTTATCTTTATGCACCTTTAAAAGAAGAAATTTATATGTCTCAGCCAAAAGGATATGTTGTAAAGGGAGGGGAAAATCTTGTTTGTAAACTAGACAAAGCGTTATATGGCCTTCATCAAAGTGGTCGGCTCTGGTATTATGAGTTAAATAAAGTACTATTAGATTTAGGGTTTAATAAATTTAACTGGTGTAATTGTTCATATTATTTTGAAAATTATATTGTTTTATTAGTTTATGTAGATGATTTAGTTTTGTTTGGTAAAAATCAATTTCAAATAGACAAAATTCTTAATTTATTAAAATGTAAATTTGATATAAAAATTTTAGGTAAAACCAAGAAATTACTTGGTGTAGAATTTAATTATGAAAATGATTCAGTACAAATTTTTCAGGAATTATATATTCATGAAGTGTATGACAGGTTTAAGTCGTTTAACATCCCTTTCTGTTCGTTACCTATTGTAAAAGGCATTAAGTATTCGAAAAAAGATTGTCCTACTAATCAAAATGAAATTGATGAAATGTCTAGATTTCCATATCGGAATATCTTAGGATGTCTATCTTTCATTGCAAACAGGACACGACCTGATATTGCCTACGCAGTTAATATATTCAGTCAATTTCAAAATTCGCCGGGGTTTAATCATTGGAATGGGTTAATTAAATTGCTTGGGTATGTTTCGTGTACTCGAGATTTGAAATTAAATTTGAATTGTTTTAATCCATGTTTAACTGCTTTCTCTGACGCTGATTTCGCGATGAATAGAGATGACTTTGTATCAATGGGGGGACAAATTTTATTTTTGGATAATAGCCCTATTTCTTTGAAAACTTTTAAGCAAAAAAGTGTTTGCCTTTCAACCATGGAAAGCGAATTTGTATCCATGTGTGACGGGGTTAAAGAATTAATGTGGTTTGATAATATATTACGAGATTGTATTGATTTTAAATTAATTTCTATTTCATATGAACCACCAATACTTTTTGCTGATAACCAAGCGGCTATTAATTTTACGAGATCTCCTATAGAGAATAACAAATCGAAACATATTAATGTAAAATTATTTTTCATCCGTGAATGGTTATTTGAAGAACGGTTTGATTTAAAATATGTAAATACTAAAGATAACTTTGCCGATCCCTTCACAAAGCCCCTTACTAAAGGTGATATGTCTAAGTTTGTAAATAAGGTATTTATTAAGTAAATGTACATAGAGTAAATTTAAAATATTTTTGAACGTATAATATATATTTAAATTTTTTGAAATTGAAAAATGTTTTTTAGAGGGATATGTATGCATTTTCTTGGTGGGTTTTTTCTGCGTTTTCCATTGTGTAGTGATGTATAGTTTAGTTTAATTTTTTGTATGAGAGAAATTCGTGGCGCCACGTGTGATTGGTTATGAGTATGTTATATAAATGTTTCATATATTTGTGACTATCATCGTTCTTATTTTGACAATGGGGAATGGGGGAAAAAGGGTTTCCTTGAAATACTGTGCATATTTGCTCTGTATTAATATCTTGTTCTTTCTTTTAGTAGATGTGTATAGTAAATTGATAATGCTACTGATTTTTTGATTGTGAGTTGGACTCGTGGACTTACCATATGATTTACAAGATTGACAAACCTTCTAGCTTTGTGTGAAGTATATTCTGTAGAAGACATATGTGAATCTCTCATCAAGTCACTAAATGTTCAAGGAATTTTTTTTTATTTCTTTTCTAATAAAGTTTATATTGTACTTTCTGACGTTTGTGTTTGTCGAATCAACACGGTGGGGGCCTTGTTGTAAAATTTGTACCCTTTCCGTGTTTCCGTGTTGATTCTCAAATTTAAATTCATTCACTACTTAAATATAATTTAAATAATTTACTTTATAATGTTTAAAGTTTAAATTATTAATTAAATGAATTATAGCGTTTAGTGCTATTATCTTTTTGATACTGCCATTGAGTTAAAGATATATTAAAATTAAAAATGAAAAGCTTAATGATAATTAATTTTAGTTAAAATTTATATTCCTTATTAGTATAATTATGTTTAAGTCTTTTGAAATAACTTTAATTACTTACCTCATATTTAAAAGCATATTTTGTAAAAATTAACTTAAAGAAAATATGTTTAAATCCTTTTCGGATTGTTCATTTCGCTATCTAGCAAGGAGATGTTATATTTTTTCAACTGCAGAGTCTTTTTGCTTAGCCCATAGGTGGCAGGAGACTCGCAGCGTCGTGTTGCTATAGTTATGGGAGGCGTCGCCGTCTGTGCAGCATCAAGTAGCTGTTACTTTGAATCCGTTTGCGGCTATAAAATGAGGTGGGGAATATGGAATACTGCTCTTAATCGCTGAAGCCCTTAATCTCTTAAGCTTTTATGTTTTTTCAGTTTAGCTCAAAGTCATGAGCTGGTATTTCGATATAATTATAAACTGTTTAGTTTTATTACGATTGTAAATTACGTTTTTGTGACTTGATATTTTCAATGATACGTTTAGTGTATCTAGTTATGTCACAATGAAAAGTAGCTTTCTATTTGAACTATATATGGCAGTATTTTAAGTGTATTCAACCTTTCGTCAGCAAGATGTATATTCTACAATTGTTTCAGCTTATTTAATGTTATTCATCATTTTGTTTCAACTTTAATAAACTGTTTTAATTAAACTTTTGTCTTCAATAAATGCCACACATATTTATCATTTTTTTTATCGTTTATTAGAGCTGAGCAACTATCATTTCACTGCTAACTCTGCAAATTTAACATATGTGAAAATTGTTTTTTTCACAATAGACCTATTGTGTCCCCTAAAAAAACAAATCATTTCTGATCGGGTAAACACTCATACCGGGTCCCCACTTCCTTCGGAAGCGCAGTCCCATGCGCGCGCACGTGTGAAGGTATACGCGCGCTGCGCCCGCATATTCCTCCTCAAATCAAATATTTACTCTTAACCGTTTAAACGCCGAATTGAGAAAGAATAGTCCCAATGACTTGAAATTTGGTTATTATATTAATTAAGAGTATATAAATACAATAAAGTTTTAAAATTAGGTGAAAAAAAATTTTGAGTGTGTTTTTAGCCATGTTCCATTATTGGAACATTGGCGTGTTACATGATTATTTTTTGCATATTTTTAAAAGTTCATGAAAATAGTTAATTTAAAGTCTAATAATTATAATATCTTCTTAATATTAACTGTTTTGTTTATTTATCTTTAAATAATGAACAATTAATAAATATTATGACACTATAGATACATTAAAAGATAATTATAAATGATACTCACATAATTTCAGCGACTGTGATACGACAGAAAACATTTTTCATGCAGTCGCTTTTCACAATGAAAACATTTTTTTGTAGTGTTCTTTTTGCAAACAACACAACGACCTTGAGACGTAGATATTATATAATGACCATCAGATTGTCTTAATTCAACTTTTAAATGACTGCGAGGTCCAGGATGTTTGGTAAGACGCTCTTTTTTCCGCAAAAGATTCATCGTCAACTGTCTTCTAAATTCCAAATGTGATAGTTTTTTAGAGTTTGCATGCACTTCGCAGTGCAAATTCCAACTAGCTACAACTGCCATGTTTAATGCGTTACTAAATAGATTCCACCACCATTTCTTACTTCGCAACTGAGGCCTGTAACAAGATAAAAGCTTATCTAAAACATCTACTCCGCCCATTCCTTCGTTGTATTTTTTTATTAGATTTGGCCGAGGTACTTCAATATTACCTTTTTTTGCACATGAATAGCGTTTCACACTACCTATAGGCTCATGTGTGTAGCAGTTTGATGCTACAGTCACTACCGCGTTATCGTTCCAGCTGCAGATATAAACAGATCCGTCAGATCGGAAATCGAAACTTCCTCTGTCTTCTTTGGTAAGTTCTTTTTTAGATTTCAACGGGCATTTTTGTGTACGATTTTCACGAATTGTTCCCGTTGCTCGCATTCCTTTATGGGATAATTCCAACAATAAATTATAAGACGTAAAAAAGTTATCAAAATATACTTCATGATGTGAGTTATCTCCAACAACAGATAAAAGCTCATTAACAACTCTCGGTCCGAGCTGTCCAGAAATACTATTATCTGATTCTGATTTTTTCCCAGAATATATATCCATTGCATATGGATAACCTGTTGAAGAACATAACATCCATACTTTAAAACCAAATCTGATCGGTTTTCCTCTTATGAACATTTTGCATGAGTGACGACCGTAGTAAGGAACCATTGATTCATCGATACTTAACTTCTCATGCCATATTCCAAATTGTTGGAAATTTTTGGACAACTCTTTATAAATCGGGGCTATTTTACCTAATTTATCACCATTTTCCAACTTATTGTTATCCATTACATGAAAAAATTTCTTGATATTTCTGAAACGAGTGCGGGGATCATAACAGTTGGAACTATTGGAACACATGTATCTTCCGCAGAATTCCAATACATATCTTCAGTAGGAACTGAATGGTATCCACTTAGAAGAAGAAGACCAAAAAATTGTAAGATATCATTCTTGCAAACATCAATTGTTTCACCTTTTTGCAAAGCATAAAGTGACGTCATATCCGCAAGATATTCGACATATTCTTCAGGAAAAAATTTATGAAATATATCAAGAGGAGTGCAGTCCATGAGTTCTGGAAATTTATGCAATATTGGTACCGGTTTTTCAAATTCTGTTGGATTATCGAATTTCACTTTTTTTTTCCATTTTACTACAGGGTTTTCAGTTTTTCGTTTCTTCTTGGCACTTGGACCCGGTTTCTGAAATTCCTCTTCATTTGGAGTACTTACATCTTTTTTTAAAGTGACGTCGACCATTCCACACACATCAAATGGCGTAACAGCGTCTAAATTATTGTCATCAATATCTTCTTCATCGGTTATATCACCACGTTCATCCGGCTCTAACTGGCAAATATCTACATCTTCCAAATCAGAATCCGAAAAAGTTTCTAGAAAGGCCACAGCTTCTTGTACCGTGAGGCATCTTTTGGACATGATGTTAAATTTATGAAAACTTTATAAATGAAACACATAGAAAGCACACATGCACCTTTTTCACTGTCATCGAACAAAACTAATAAGAAAAACGCTATCTGAAAGGAAACTGATAACTATTTCAGCAAACATATGGAATAAGACACCTTTTATGTGAAACTGCACTTGTCTCCAAAGGCACAGGTGAAATCCCCCCTCCCCCCCAACACACACACATATTCAGCCACCTTATCAAAAATAATTTCTTTCTATTGTTATGACTTTACTAAACTGAACATCAATGTCAAGGGCCAATACTATAATCCTTTCGAAGTTTTGCAGCTTCCATTTGAAAACAGTATTATCTTGTACCTGCTTATTTTTTGAATTTTAGAGGACAAAAGAAGTCTAAATAATCCCTCACTTTCCCCCTATTATCTCTTTTATCTGTTTACTTTCTTTAGAAAAGTTACTATTCTTATCAGAATGCAAAAGAAAATAATGTTTGCAATATCATACAATGCTTTGCACATAAATGAAAAATGAACTCTCGAAACGCCAATGTTCCAATAATGGAACAGAGACATAAAAACGTAAATTTTACCATTAAAATTTAAAAATAAAATTTTGCTTTTGTTGTATTCCCGTAGGATATGTTTTCTAATGAAATATTTTAAAGTATTGCGTTTTTTCAATTTAAACTGGAATTTTGGTAAATTTAATTGTAAGAGAGAGTAAAATTGACAAAATATAGTAAAATTCAAAAAATCGTAAAAAAATAAATAATTATCTAAACAGAATAAAACTTATTGTAAAAAATACTTTATAATGTCATATTCAATTGTATGTAAAAGTGATATTAATAAGAGTTTTTTTACATGTAAATTTTTTATTTTAAAAATCATGTTCCATTATTGGAACATTGGCGGGTAAACGGTTAAGAGAAGAAAATAAAAAAAAATCAATTCTCATTGGTTAAAAAGTCGGGACGGGTCCCCACTGCCTTCGGCAGCGCAGACCCGTGCGCTCTGCGCGCGCAAAAGTTAAGGGATACGCGCGAGATGCACGCCTATTTCTTCTCCACCCTTTCAGGCCCTCTTAATTAACCTACGTATACCAATTTTGAACGATCTAACTCATTTGGCTGAGGTGCAAAAGAAAACGTAATCAGGACACCTCAAAACGTGTAAATATGGTGAAAACTTTCGATAATTTAAAAGAACTTTAAAATATCTTTCGAACGATGTATTAAAAATAATTTAATCATAATTAGAAATTGAAATATTGAAATTTGAAAATATTACAGCGCCATCTAGCGGTAGAAATTTCTGTATTCCACTGTTCGATTCCAATTCAAAAAAGCTTTTCAATGATGTATTACTTATGAAATTATCTTAATTAGTAGCTGAGATACAAAAGAAAACTCATTCAGGACACCTCAAAACGTGTAAATCTGGTGAAAACTTTCGATAATATAAAATAACTTTAAAATATCTTTCGAATGATGTATTAAAAAAAATTTAATCATAATTAGAAATTGAAATATTGAAATTAGAAAATATTACAGCGCCATAAAAGAAAACTGATTCAGGACACCTCAAAACGTGTAAATCTGGCGAAAACTTTCGATAATTTAAAAGAACTTCAAAATATCTTTCGAATGATGTATTAAAAATAATTTAATCATAATTAGAAATTGAAATATTGAAATTTGAAAATATTACAGCGCCATCTGGCGGTAGAAATTTCTATATTCCACTGTTCGATTCCAAAACGAAAAAAGCGTTCTAATGATGCATTACTTATGAAATTATTTTAATTAGTAGCTGAGATACAAAAGAAAACCTAATCAGGACACCTCAAAACGTGTAAATCGGGTGAAATCTTGCGCGCATCGCGTGCGGTGCACACCTATTTCTTCCCCACACTTTCAGCCCCTCCTAATTAACCTACGTATACCAATTTTGAACGTTCTAACTCAATTAGTTGAGATGCAAAAGAAAACCTAATCAGGAGACCTCAAAACGTGTAAATCTGTTTAAAACTTTCGATAAAAGAACTTTAAAATATCTTTCGAATGATGTATTAAAAATAATTTAATCATAATTAGAGATTGAAATATTGAAATTTGAAAATATTACAGTGCCATAGGACACCTCAAAACGTGTAAATCGGGTGAAATCTCGAATTCCGTTTTTGATAATGTAAAAGTACTTTAAAATGCGTATCAACTCAACAAAGCTTTCAAATGATGTATTACTTATGAAATTTTTTTAATTAATACCTGAGACAAAAGAGAAAACCCATTCAGGACACCTCAAAACGTTTAAATCAGGAGAAATGTCGAAATATCGAATTTCTGTAATGTACTATTCAATTCCAAATCAACAACGCTTTCAAATGATGTATATTATTTATGAAATTATTTTAATTAGCAGCTGAGAGACAAAAGAAAACCAATTCAGGACACCTCAAAACGTGTAATTCTGGTGAAAACTTTCGATAATATAAAATAACTTTAAAATATCTTTCGAATGATGAATTAAAAATAATTTAATCATAGTTAGAAATTGAAATATTGAAATTTGAAAATATTACAGCGCCATAAAAGAAAACTGATTCAGGAAACCTCAAAACGTGTAATTATGGTGAAAACTTTCGATAATTTAAAAGAACTTTAAAAATATCTTTCGTATGATATATTAAAAATAATTTAATCATAATTAGAAATATTGAAATTTGAAAATATTACAGCGCCATAAAAGAAAACTCGTTCAGGACACCTCAAAACGTGTAAATCTGTTGAAAACTTTGAATAATATAAAAGAAATTTAAAATATCTTTCGAATGATGTATTAAAAATAAATTAATCGTAATTAGAAATTTGAATACGCGTATTAGAATAAAATTTAATTTCCAATTAAAATGTAAATTTTTTGCAGAGTCGATGAAATTTGAACTGCAAGGCTGTCTTGTGATGTTAGTTCTTTGTACCAAGTTTAGTGTGCGACACTGAAAAACTAAAGCCTTTTCAAAATTGCAATTTTTAATCGCAGTACCAAAACACGTGTCCTCATTAAATACATGTTTCTCTTTCCGTTCAAGATTTTTTTTTTCCTTTCCATCAGACATCGTTCTTCCGTAAAGTGGTTGCCGTAGAAACGACAACGAACACATTTTACAATCTCATAGAATGAAGTTCGTCTTATTCAAATGAATGTTTCAATGGCTAAAATTAAAAAAATTATAACTCATTCTGTTTTTGAAATTTTCTCTCAATCTTTTGCAATTAAATTATGAAAGCGAGATCTATATACAAAAAATGATTTATCTCTAAACGCTTTTGAGTTATAAAATGTTTTGTGAAAAAATCGATGTTTCGTAAAATCTAAAAATATGGATCGCTAATCCGTATTTTGTAAAAGTGTTTATATGGTTCGAAAGAGGATTAAATGGCCTTTCTTTATATACCAGTTGTTAAGAAATGGAGGAGTTACTCGGTCGTACAGAGCGTTTCAAGAAATTTTCGAACCTTTTTAAAACTTTTTTTAAAAATATAAAAAATCCATATTTAAAAAAAAAAATTGTACCGTAAGAATCGGTAATAAACGCTCTTTCTCGTGGTACAGGTTTATTTTCGATATTTCCAACATATCGGAAGCGATCGTTTTACAAATACCCACGAAATTTCCTCTTTCTAGTTCTTCTTTCGAGGTAAGCGGTCCCGGTCGAAAATGGCGGTCGCCTCCGATTTCGAATCGTTTTTTCGTCAGACAATGGTCGACTTTTTAATTAATATTTCCGCTAATTAGGGTCGCATCGTTTAGCAAATTAGATAACCTAGATCTGCGATAAATTCTCTGTCCGACGGTACCTGTTCGAATTCCGTGCGACCGTTAGCGGCCGAGCCTTTGCTGCTTCAAGCCATTTCTCACAGACACACACACACACACAGAGACACGCGTACAGATTTTAATAATATAAAGAGATTTACATTAATTTTGTTAACTTCTTGTATTAATTATATATCTGGAAATATTGTTTGATAAATATATTGTTATTTAGGTTAAATTAAAATCAAAACAAAGGTCTCTAAATTCGAGCAATTAGTAATTTTTATTGCAAAATTATCTGGATAATCCATAAATTTCTATTAAACTTTAAAAGTATGACATAAAAAAAGAACATTCATTCGATAAAAATATTATAATTTATTTTAAATTAAAAATTATAGCATTGTTTATTGTACTTTTGCAGCACATTTAACTTAACTTATTCGTTTTTTTTTTTTTTTTTTTTTTTTTTTTTAAGTGATAATAATAATAATTATTATCATTATTATTAAAAAACTAATTATTTTACTCTAAATTGTTTTAAATTAAGTTATGCTTACAAAAATTAATAACAAATAAATCATGTAATGTACGTCACCAATATCAAAATTTCATTTTATAATTTAAAGTAAAATACAAACTGAGGACAAAGATTCTCTAAGTATATATATTTTAACTCAAGCATGATCTGATACTTATATGTACTTTCGTCAATACATCGATTTATGCAAATATTAATTTCATTAATGTATATTTATTTCACAAAAGCATTAAAACATGAAATATTTCTATTTTTTTTTTTTTTTTTTTTTTTTTTAAAGAAGTGAGAAAGAAGTGTTTTGCACATTTTTTCATACGGTAAAAAAAAAAAAAATAATAATAAATAAATAAATAAAATAAAATGAAATAAAACACTTTAATAAAAGAAATGTATTATATTATATGGAACTGAACAAAATTAAACATGATTTAGTCATATTCAAAATCATAAATATCAAACTTACATAGTCATATGGCACTTATATTATTATTATTATTATTACGGTTTAAAATGCATGTAGATGCGTATATATTAGAAATGTATTCTAGATACTTCTTTTCTATTAATATAAGAGAATTATAAACTATTGATCAATTTAAATACAATACTAATTTTTAAAGGATAAAGCTGTTGAAAACTATTTGAATAATTTTATATTCAGTGTCGCACAAAGACACCGTTGACAAATAAAATATTTATTTACTAAATTATAAAATCGTTTCAATCGTTTGAAAATATTTATATAAAATTATACATTGTATATAAAGGCATGGCTAAAATTGGATATTAAGTCTAATTGTTAACCTGAGTATTAAAGAATTTTTTTTTAATTCGCAGCCTAAATAAATAACATACAGAAAGATATGTATAAAAAGTCATTGATTACAAAAAAAAAAGGTGTTTATATAATTCAATGGGATATGCAATAAATTGAAATAAATTTGCTCACTTTTCAAATGGGCACTTTTATATATATATGCATCTATTTAATGTGTACTTACTTGCTAAAAATATCAGGAAAAAATTATCAAAGAATTATCAATTATGTAAGTTTTAGTATTAAAAAAAAAAAAAAAAAAAAAAACCTACATTAATCATCCGAACAACATTTTGTTTCGTCTGAAAATAATAATGCTTATTAAATTCTCAGTTTTTGAAAATAGTTAAAGAAAAAAGAAAAGGAAAGAAAAAAAGAAAGAAAAGGGAGTAATAGAAAAAGAGATTTAAATTTAAAAATAAATCCTTCGTTATTTTAAAGAACGAATTTTTAAAATGCTTTTAAATATATAAGTTTTTAATGTACAGTCGGTAACAAAAGTGTCCGAACACTAGCAAAAATTCCTATGTAAAAAAAGTACACTTCATACGGTTTTATTAAATAAATCCTTATCGAATCCTGTTCTTACACTGACTAAGAACAGGATTCAACAAGGATTTATTTAACAAAACCGTATGAAGTGTACTTTTTTTATATCGGAATTTTTGCTAGTGTTTGGACACTTTTGTTACCGACTGTATAGATATAAATGAGGAGCAAACATTCAAACCGTGTCTTCTCCAAAAAAAAAAAAAAAAAAAAAAAAAAAAAAAAAGTAATAATAATAATAAAATTGAATTAGTTTATTTTCTTTAAACTTAACAAAAAAAAGTATGCCTACATATCTTTCTAGATATATCTACATATTTTCTTAGTATCTAGTAATGCATCTAAACAAACGGTAATTAGGTTTTAAGTTTAGTTATTTTTCAATTTATTAATTTTTGCATTCTCTAAAAAATTGTGTCCAAAGGAGAAAACACGGTTTGAATGTGTGCCTCTCAAATATGCTAAGTACTTATTTTCACTTTAATTAAGTCATTTATATAATACATATATATATAAAAGCTGGGACCCTATTTAATTCTTTGGATCAAAACAACTATTGCATTATCAGTCATCTATGAGAACTATTTAAAAAAAAAATAACCTCCGATCAGGAAATAAAGTTTTTCACGGCGGAAAAAGTGATAGATATGAAGTACCGAAAAAATTATATGTATGAAGAAATAAAGTGAAGTTTTGAAACTAACGTAAAAGTAAAATAATTGCTCTGTGTATGAAATCCTGATTTATAAAATAATAAGTGCCATGCTTAAAATGAAAAATAACTAACGGTTATTTTGTTATGCAAGAAGACGTGTTGAAATAATGATTTATATATTAAACAGAAAATGATAATCTTTTTTCGACACCATAATTTTAATCAAATCATGTTTAAAAAACAATCATAATCTGATGGATAAATTCATTATAATCAAATGAGAAAAAGCGCTGAAAATATAAAACTTGCATAATCTTTAGATCTACGAAAATAAAGTTATACATTTTATTATTATTATTATTATTATTATTAGATCAGTATTTCAAAGAATTTTTCATAAAATCATTAGAGTAATTCTGTAATAAATACGTTCAACCAATTTCGTGAAGCATTTTATATTGAATATCACAAAACGATTTTCACTGAAAGAAAAGAAAAATATTTATATATATTAAAAGGTTAGTAGGCTTTACCCGCTTCACAGGTCACAATATTTAAATGATTTCTTAAAATTCCATATCACTTATTAAAATTAAAATTAAAAAATTTAAATATAACATTCATATCAGTCAAAACCTCGGTTTATGTTTCCAGTGCCTTCGGCACAGCAAACACTATGAAGATTCTAAATCCCCACTGCTCGGCAGTGCCATAATCGCCAACTATTTCCCAGATATGAAAACCACACCACACACCAAATCTTTCTTTACTGGAGGTAATTTCAAACAGAGTTACTCTTGAAGATGTGTTTCCCTCCCCTACGGCGGGTAAAGTGAAGAACTTACCATCACAGTGCAATCCTGTCAAAGTTGCTTGCACAACCAACACTCACACACGAAAACTCGCCAAGAGGTAATTTGGAGTATAGTTAAACTTGAAAATGTGTTTTATGCTCCCCTCCCAATAAGAGGAAAAAGTTGGAAATTCCGCAAAACATCATCACAATGCATTTGGAATACACATATCCGACCCACATACAAAAAAAAAAAAAAAAAAAAAATGCTGAGATAATTTGAAGCAGATTTATACTTGAAAAGTAGTGTTTTTGTACCCATAGTTCGGAATAGAGGAAATTTCGCACATTACCATTAGAGTACATATTCGGATACATAACCGATCTACACACCAAATATCTCCTTTCACAGATAATTTGGAACAAAATTACACTTGGAAAGGTGTTTTTTACCTCAGAGGACGGAAGGTGGAAAAGTCACAAAATTCCGTTGAAGTGGGTGTTTGATGCAAGTGATCAACGAAAACATCAAAATCCGTGACAGCAGCAGCTTTTTTAAAAAATGTTCTCAAGTCGGCCCGATTCATTGAAAGTTAAACCCGACCCGATCCCGAACCCAACCCGCAAGAAAAAAAATTCAATAAACCCGACCCGAACCCAACCCGCAGGAAAAAATTATCATCCAACCCGACCCGCAAGAAAAAAATGTTTGTCAACCCGACCCGATGCAGGACTCTAATTACGAGTATGCTTCTAGAATAATAAGAATTAATTAAAAATAAATAAATAAATAAAATGATATCGTTGATTTCTTATACAAGATAAAACTGTGTAATGAAAATTAGGTTAATAATGGCTGAGGTAATATTTAAGTTTTAAAAGCAAATTAAGAAATAGAAGATCAGCCAACATCACACAAAACATTAATTTTATAAAATTACATTCGATATCAACATATTTACATTAACATAAATTAATAAAGAATATAAGCTTGGAAATACTTAAGCTTTGTTCTTTTTCATATAAAATAATTACATACTCTTTATTTCGAATGTTTGATCTAAAATTTCCCCTGATACAAATGTCTGAAATCGAAAACTTTAAAGTTAATTCATTAGAGTAACTTAAGTAACAGTTTCAATTATCTGGATAGAGAAAGATTTATTATGTAAGTCAATAGTAATTTATATGAAATTAAACAAAGCATACTTTTCCAATACGATTTATTATGCTGAAACAATGTACATTTAATTTTAAATATAAAGTAGCAGAATTTAATTTAAATAAACTTGAAACTTTTAGGGATTGTGAAGCATTTGTGAACTATCATTTCTTAAAAAAAAATATATATATATATTTAAAACTTTTCTTTTAAATATTTAACAATATATAGTAAATGTTATGACACATCTACATGTTTCAAATCAGAAAAGTATTTACATTTTTAAAATAAAGGAAGATTTAATTTAATTTTTCTGAAATATTGATACTATAACAGTAAATACTCTATTAAAAAAACATATATTTATATAAAAGGTTTATTTAAAATTAATATTCCAGCTAAATGAAAAACATCAAATGAATAATAAATATTGTAAGGTGAATTAAAAATATATTTCTATAATATCTTGTTATTTTTTTTTTCTTCTGTTAAATTTTTATTTAAATAATTAAAAAAAATCTAATTAAGAAAAATAAAATTTCTTTCTAGTCAAAGTTTCTTTTAAACTCACTTTAAAAACTAAACATTTTGAAGTGCCACATTTTTTTTTTTTAATAAAAAAATAGTAGCATTACACCTGTCTTCATGGTTATCTATAGCTGTAAATTTTATTCCTTTGAACAATTATGCAATTAGCTGAAACCGTTCACAGTCAGTCATACGGGAAATATTATAAATAATTAATTTCATTAAATATGGGATTAGTTGAAACCTTAGAACAATTGTATCGATTTCCAAAAGGGGATTTACTGCAGATATGCCAATATTTTAATTTATTTCAAAGCATAGACAGTACTCGATTTTTTTTTTTTTTCACTCCACTCTTCTTAAAGGGTGCTTTTCTTTTTATCTAATTGATATTAGCACATATTGGAGAAAATTTTCCTCACAAATAAAATTGTGTGTGTAAAAGGCGGGTACTAACAGTGTTCAGGATTAAATTAAAATGTGGGTAAGTCCCTTTCTATCTTAATATATATATATATACGGCTGTGGTACTCACACAAATTTCTCCTTCCCTATTACATACACAAACAATTTTATGTAGCTTACCTTTCGGTGCAGAAAGAGTTGGCTCCCGTCTAAATGTTGTAGCTACATTGACAAAACATTTTAGGCTCCTTTTATGCAACCGGTTGCAAAAATATATATGAAATCAGAAATAATTATCCAGAGCTACTAAACAGGGTATATATACGTAGCTATGCAAATGATCAGTCGTGAAACATTTTTAATGATTGTGCAAGCCATTTCATGCGCTCATGAATGCCATATGGAGGGTAGTTTAAAATATTTGGTATGCTCAGAGATGAAGATTCACATTTGGATGGATAAATTCCATACGCGATATTTGACATGTAATATGCTTTACAGGCGTACATACAATGTTACAATCGATTATTTGACATTTTTAAGGACCATTTGACTCAATTCTCAGAAAAGGTGTCCAATTAAATACACAAATCTATGGAATGGTGGAAAAAAAGTCATACGTAATTTGAGCCAACGAGACTCAGAACGTTCCAGCGTCACGTTGAGTACGCGAGATCTCGCACATTCTCGCGTCATCAATGTGCGAGAGGATTGTGTAATGAGGAGAGGGAATAACCTCGCTTTCAGGGACTCTATAAATAACTCAATGTCATTTGCAATCGATTTCTAAAAAAAATCAGCCTAAAACAAGAATTGTAAAATGCACTCTTTAAAAGTGAAGAGAATGTTCAATTTTTTTTTTTTTTTTTTTTTTTTTTTTCACAGCAAACAAGTTAGAGGAATGGTGCACTTCTTTTATCTCTTTTAGTCCGGTCATAAAACAGAAATTCGTGCGTTTTTTGAGGTGACTTTTTTTTATGTTTATAATTCATCTTTGACATGTTAAGAATGAAATTTAGCATGTGTGCCATTTTTGTAATTTGGGCGTTTGGCCGCCATTTTAAAAAATGGCGGCTAGTGTTAACAGTAAGAAAAAACACAAAAAATTTTACCTTTACTTGGACAATTTCCACATTTAAGGTGTTATTGGACAGATAATTAATGAATCTATACATTTCACAATGTTAAAGTCTTTAATCTGAAAATTTAATTATAATTATACATAAAAATATGAAAATATAAATATGGTTAACAGTGGTTCTATCACTTTATTATTGTGATATGTTAGATATTGCAGAGTAAGCACAACATATTAATGTAAGTAATAATGTTTTTTAAAAGGTAAACAATATTTATTTTATGCCCTAAACATATGTGAAAACACATAATCAACTTTAGACATCTCATATCGTAAAGTATTCAAGCATCAAACACTTCATTTGCATCATTGTCTTGTGTAGCTGAGTCATACACTATAGAATGGGCATTTTCTTCTTTTGTTTCTCCATCCGATTCCTCTTCAAATCTTTTTTGGCCTGAGGCAACTGTACTCCAACTGGGAAAGGGAGTATTCTGTGTGTGACAGGTTGCAGTCCAATTTGTTATCTTCTCTTCCACTCAAATCTTGTAGAAAGCAGACATTTTGTTGACTTCGCACTCTTGTATTCGCAAGTCTACAAGTGGCTTCGAAGTCAATATTATCTAAATGGATCTTCATTAGGAGGCAACCTAGCTGTATCACACTGACGCATCTTACGCCATTAACGTGCTTGAGCTTCACACAGTAGTTCACTCACTGGGTCATTATAGATTATTCTAATAGTTAAAAATTCCAATGAACGAACAGTTCATCGGATAATTCCTCTTTTACTCCAAGATGATGCATTGTTTGCAAGAGTGTCACATTATTTCGTTGAAAAAGACGTTTCACAGTTGTCACTTTCCTCAAGTCAAAAAATCCTTCTATTGTATCACAACCTATAAATGTATACATTCCAAGTGCAGCACTTGCTATCTTTTGTTCCGAGAACAACGACCAGTACTGACAGAATTTTGCATCTTTTTTCGATTTTTTCTTGTACATATACATGTCTGTTTCAGCCAGGTGGTTGATGTATGAAGCAATAATCCATACATCAGTATCTTCAAAATCAAGAATAATTGGTTGAGAAACAAGTAATTGAGTTTCATGGAAAAACGCTCTGGTATCTGCTTCACATGACCTTGGTACTTTAAATCGGGGATCATACTCACCAGATGTAAGATTATAACGCAGGAGATCCATGGTGTAATACCAGTTAATATTGTGTTTATATGATTGCCATCTACTTTCGTCTTTACTCTCGTACAAATACTCTTCAATGTATTTATAGACAACTTGATCAGCAGCAATTTGAATAAAGTACATTTTCTCATGTTCTGCCACTCGTTGATACCAATCCAACATGTCTTTACCAAATATTTACTCGGTGGTTTTGGGTAATATTTGACATCATAAGTTTCCACCTTTCAATCTTACTTAAAAGATTGCAATGATAAAAAGTATACGAGAGTACATTTTCTGTCACTTTAATCATTAGATGAAGCGAGTGAGCAATTAATCTGTGCATTGCTGGTATTTGTACCTTGGGTTCCAATCTCTTCGCTTTTGACTTGCTGTGTCTGCCACCTTAGCTACAGAGATAACTAATAATAGGACTGGCTAGAGCCCTTTTAACTTCAGGCGTTGGTACTACTAATTTTGTCCCATCGGCACTTAATTCATTTCGAAAAGATTCTGGTTGGGCCATTCTGATGTTTGTACAATGACTCGTCTCGAAACCTGTTAATTCGTCTTCACAAAAATCGTTATTATCCATCACGATTGTTCCTGACCTACCTGATGCAATATGACGTAGACATAATAGCATATTTGAATCCATTTGATTTAGATTTATCTTATAGTATTCCATATTATAATGCTGATAAATCATCGAGTATGTCGTTATATGAAATAGCAATTCTAAAAATTTTTAAGGATATTAATAAGTTCTTTGATATCAGTTAAGTTTTGTACTGACATTGATAGGTTTACTTGTAATGACTGGCGTTTTTCTATGATTAAGTGCATACACTTTGTGAAAAGAAACATACTGCTGGTTTCACAACACCAAAATTACAAAAATGGCACCCTCGCTATATTTCATCCTTAACATGTCAAAAACGGACTACAAGCATAAAAAAAGGTCCCCTCCAAAAAGCACTCGAGCTCCAGTTTTTTGACCGGACTATTTGGGTAATAATTATGTGACGACCTTGATGTCGTCTCCATAGTTCAATTTAACTTTAACTTGAGATTGATTTAAGGTTGAATGCTGCAAACTGAAATACTTAATTTATGAAGAAATGACAGAGTCCAAATATGTAAAATTAATGAGCTTTAATTGAGCATAAATAAGAAGGGGGGCGCTGGACTTTGATTGGATTTAATATCTTTATACGTTTAAATGGGCAGCCCTCTTAAATACTTTGACATCAATCAGTAATCACCGTTACTTTACTTTACTTAACTACTCGCAAATGATCTCAACTACTTTTGATTAACTTCATTAACCCCTAAGGCCAAGTAATCTTTCGATAACGGGAGGATTCCCTGACGCCGCTATCTACTCGAATTACACTTTCCGGCCATAGCCGCTAACAACTAACTCCTTCGACTCTCATTCCAACTAACTCTCTAGCTCACTCCAACTAACACTCTTACCTCCTCTCCAACTAACACTCTTACCTCCTCTCAACTAACACCCAAAAGCAATCTTCCTTCTCCTTTTATATAAATCACTTTTCAAACTTATTAGCATAATGTCAATTACAATTTTAGTTTAGGATGAGAACTAACTCTATTACTCAATTGAATCCTAAAACCTTCGTATTCATGTGTTACTCGGAAAGTGCGAATTTTAACCGTAGCACTTTGCTAGACCTCACAGTTCCTCCCCAAAAGAAAAAAATTCACGGAAAAAATCCCCAACGGGCTTTTACCCGTGAAAATTTTAAAGTTAATTTAAAACAATGCTATGTTAACTGAAAAATAGCCGCAGTTACTTACTGCTAAAATTGAACTGCATAAGACTTTAGAAAAAAAAAGAGGGGGGAAACTTAAATTAGACTGCCCAAGAATAACTATTTGCATTTAAAATGTAATAAGGAAATAAAAGTACGAAGGCCGAGCTTAAAACTGCCCACTCAGGAAAGATTTATGATAAAAATAGTTTTTTAGCTCCATCTGAGGTGCTTTATGGAAGAAACTCCATGCCCTAACTTAGTTAACTTATTTAAAGTCCAGCGTAATTACAGCGGGGCTTACATTCATCTTTCCTTAAAACAAATGGAAAGGAAAATATTTTCATTAATTTAAAAAAATTTCAGTACAAAAAGGATCGCTTAAAAAAATAAATACGATCGATAATTATTCAAATTAAATTGTGACATTAAAAAGTCTTTATTGACAAAAAACTTGGTATATCTTTATCCATCTGCAGGTCAGTCTTGACCCAGATCATCAGCTAGGAAAAATACTTGAAAGGGCATAAGAAAAAAAAAAGAATTTCAGTTGTCCACTGTCAGATGAATCTTGAAAGAGATACTCTGTTGGCAAGCGTCCAGAAAAAACAGCTTTTACTGCAGACAAGAAAAACGCTGGCTCCTTCTAATTCAGAGATCCAAAGTCTTTGGCAAACGTCCAAAAATTATCAGTCTTCATTGGAAAAGTAACATTTGTTGAAAACAGATTGCACTTCGGATTAAGAGTCAGAGAACTTCTACAATACAAAAACTCATTTTACAGTATCAATCAAAAAGAAGGTACACTACAGTTTGTAGATAAATAAATGACAGTAATTTTATAGATAAGCGATATTCCCGCTGGCTATTTTCATACGGGAAAACTAAATTGTGAGTGGATTAATAAGGTTAGTCGTTAAACGCGAATTTACATGCAAAATAGCTTAAAAAATATTCTCTTTTTACCCCATACTAATATATACATAAAACTCTTAGTGAAAAACGCAAGATTTTACAACAAGAAATATTCATTTTATACAATATACGACATTTAGAAAACATAGATAAGGATACAAAATTTTTCAAAACTGCAGTTGATCGCTGAGAAAGAAAAAATTCACGTACATGCATATTTACATTACATTTACAAAACTATAGAGAAGAATGTTTATACAGTTATAAAATTTTATTTTATACTATTTATTGAGAGAAATATAGTTAAGGAATATATACAAAATATTTCAAAAAGTTTGTTTTTTCAAACTGGTGTGGACGGCTACAAAATAGAAAAATATTAGAGTATATACACACTGATCATGTAAAAAAACTTAGAGATAATTTATATACAAAGGTAAGGAATTTATCGTAATAATCACTACAGGTGATGGCTAAAACAGAAAACATTTAAGTACAGATATATAGATCATTCACAAAACTAAAGAGGGGGGGAATGTATACAAAGAAGAGACAAATTTATCTTACGAATCACTGCTGTGATGGCTTAGAAATAAAAAGACATTAACATACATACATGCATATATTATATACAGAAAAAAGATCATGACATGTAAACAATACATGAAATTTCGAGAGATGAAAGTTCATGCTATAAGTTTAAATTTTGCATTTTTAAATTTTAAAAAGTTCATGGCTTGGAGCTCATGGTTGAAAGTCCAGAAGAAAGTCCTACATGTCGTAGATTTCATAATTGTTATGACAGAAATGCACTTTACAATGAAAAAAATATAGAACCATAGCACCTGACAGATTGATTCCTTGATATCAGCAAAATCAGAGATGTGGGTCAGACTATCCTGTGGAGTTGCTGTTGAACATTCAGCGCTGGTGGCTTGTAGATTGGAGTCCGGCATCGGAGAGGCATTTTTCTGGGATGGACCCAAGCCCGGTACCTTATCACTGTCTACAGTTCCTTGAAAAGGTTCCGCTCGCTCTCTACTCGTTGAGATCGAGGTCCTGGAGGGCTTACAAGCTGTCAAACCTTTCGCTTTGCTAGTGGAAAGTGCAACTTTTTGTTTTACTTTAGGCGGCATATCATTTAAACTAGCGACCGAGTTATCTGACTTTTTTGTTAGATTTACGACTTTATCGTTGAATTTATGCACTGGATGTGCCGAACTAGAATTAGTTACCACTGCATTTTGAACTGTACTGCTTTCCTTTACATTAACTAGTAGATTTTCTTCAAAATTAATTACGAGATCTTTAGAAGCACAGTGGATAAACTTTTCACTGTCTTTTACCACAGTTTTTGTGAAAAAAAAAGAGTCCGTCGACTTGACTGTTTTGGAATTTAATTTATCAGGAGATGAATTTAAATCAATAGAAAAGTTAGCCGCAACATTTATTAATTTGTCACTGTCGGTCCGTTTTACGTTTTCAGCGGCCACAGTTATTTTAGTTGTATTAATTTCCATTTCTGTTACCCGAGCTTCAGTTACGTTTGATATTTCGGCTTGAACCGGTTTAGCATTTAAATGCGAATGAGGGATATGCGATGCTTGAACAGTAGAATGTAGCTGAACATTCGTTTCACTTAAGGCAAGGGATTCATTTACAGAATTAGGTTCAATCGTATTTTCCTTTTCAACCGCCGTCGCTATGCAAGATATTTTATCGGATTTTTCATCCGTAGTCAAAGGCTGAAAAACAGAGGTAGATTTGTCTGTAGTGCTGGTTAAAGGCGTAGTTTGCACGTTTTCATTAACTTTTATTTGACTTTTGTCACCAGAAATACCGTTTTCATCGTCAGTTTTAGGTTGGTACACTAATAGACTGTGACTTAATAACTTTTTGTGGTTTTTCCACTGGGTTTACTATTGCTTCCCACTGACGTTCGTGAGAGGGGAGGGAACGGTCATGCTCTAATCGTAATCTATCATCCCGAGTGGCAAAAAGGTCGATGATCCACCTTTTTAAATCCTCATAAGTTGGATTTGGCCCAAGTGAATGGCAGGAGATTAATCTATGCCACTGTCGTGGTTCTCCTTCTAATGAATATGCTAACCAGGCATATTTTTTGGATCGATCAATGTGATAAAAGTTAAAAAAATATTCAAGCTGCTCAAAAAATTGCAGCACACTGTTAGTGCCGTCAAAAAATATTTGCTCGGGGGGGGGGGGGGGGATTCGACTTTATTTGGGCGCCAGTGTGACGACCTTGATGTCGTCTCCATAGTTCAATTTAACTTTAACTTGAGATTGACTTAAGGTTGAATGCTGCAAACTGAAATACTTTATTATGAAGAAATGACAGAGTCCAAATATATAAAATTAATGAGCTTTAATTGAGCTTAAAAAAAAGGGGGGGCGCTGGACTTTGATTGGATTTAATATCTTTATACGTTTAAATGGGCAGCCCTCTTAAATACTTTGACATCAATAAATAATCACCGTTACTTTACTTTACTTAACTACTCGCAAATGATCTCAACTACTTTTGATTAACTTCATTAACCCCTAAGGCCAAGTAATCTTTCGATAACGGGAGGATTCCCTAACGCCGCTATCTACTCGAATTACACTTTCCGGCCATAGCCGCTAACAACTAACTCCTTCGACTCTCATTCCAACTAACTCTCTAGCTCACTCCAACTAACACTCTTACCTCCTCTCCAACTAACACTCTTACCTCCTCTCAAGTAACACCCAAAAGCAATCTTCCTTCTCCTTTTATATAAATCACTTTTCAAACTTATTAGCATAATGTCAATTACAATTTTAGTTTAGGATGAGAACTAACTCTATTACTCAATTGAATCCTAAAACCTTCGTATTCATGTGTTAGTCTTAAAGTGCGAATTTTATCCGTAGCACTTTACTAGACCTCACAATTAGATAGATGGATCAACCACTAAAATCTCTGTTTTCGTATTCAGTTTATCCGAAACTCGCAAATATATCAAAAACTCAAATTTAAAAATAGGATTCAAAAGGAATACTTTATCTAATATTTGAATAAGAGAAAGTATTAAATATTCGTAAAAAAAATTTCTGGGCTTGGTTTTATATATCCCATATTCAATTAACGCTCTCCCCAAAATGAATAAATAAATGCATTAGTTATTAATTTCATTGAAATAAATCCTTCAGCTGACATCTAGAAAAGGTGTGGTTCTAGTAAAAATAGTTCCATGCCGTACCTATAAATTCTAGTTCCCATCGTTAACAAGACAATTTTATTAAAATTTTAGAACATTTTTCTATATTATCGTGGTAAAATTTATTTAAAAAAAAAATATCTGTAAATATAATGCGAACACTAGAGGCGAGTTTTAGTAAATAAAATTCTAATTTATGAATGAATTCTAGAAATGAAAGCGAGAATTTCTAGCAAGAAGGAAAAGAATTTAATTTTCTTTGGTAGAAAATTTCTTGTGAACTAATTATAATTATAGCTATTTTTTTCATTTTATAAACAGTAAATTTAGGATATTTTGGTTAAATGCATTTATTTCAAAATATTTTTTTTATTATTTTCATTTTAACAAGAAACATAATTTAAACTACAATTTAAAATAAAATTTCGCCGGCCATTTTTACTTTCTCTTACCCACAAGGTAGAGAAAGTATTGTTTTAGGGTCAAATTTTCGAACGTGAATTTTTATCATGTTTACGCGTTTGGAGGTCCCCTGAATCCGAAAATCATGTTTTTAGCGAATGGTCTGTGTGTGTATCTGTCTGTGTGCCTGTCTCTCTCTGTGTGTGTTATCAGCATATCTCAAGAATAAATAGTAGCAGAAATTCCAAACTCGGTATTCTAAATGTGTATCATGTAGGGATGCTACACTAAGCTTTTCGTTGAGATGAAGCAATTGGTTCGTGTACAGGGGCACTCAAGAGTATTAAAATACATTACGTCTATGGGGAAATTGAAGGTAAGTAGAGTATAATATCTATAGACTGCACTAAAACAAATGAAATGAATATATATTTTTTACATGGATAAAAGCATGCCTCATATAGAATATGGAAGGGAAATCATTGTTCATTTACAGGGCTACACAAAAGAACTAGATTATAGTTCGACAATGGCTGAAAATAGATGGAAGTGTATTTCAGGTTGTGCCGTATATTATTACTATAGGATTGTATTTATGTGCACTATGTGGTTTGTACACATTATTCAAAAGATATACAGTGATGCAAATATTTAAGCGATAACATTATTTTTTATTGTTAGTGAAAGTGCTTTATCATAATATTTTACCATATCTAGGAAAGCTGCTCAGAAATGGAAATGAATTCTTCATAGACATATGGTAAATAATGTATGTTTTTAAGCTAAATATTCATTTCTTGTTTTTGTGCATTTACATGTTTTGAGATTTCTTGATTACCAAAGTCAAGTTTTTTAAATTTTGATTATTGCCTGTGTCGCCTAGAGTAACTTAAAAATGAATAATTTCAGGAGATCCAAAAGTAGTATTTTCAAATTAATATAAGTATTTTAGTGGAAAAGTTTGATCAAGACTGATAAGTTTCAAGGAATGTTGCGTGTGAGAGTTGTTTGAATAATTTTAAGTGAACTTTTAATTTTAATAACAGATTTAAATTCTGTATAAATGTAGGTGCAGTAATGAAACGGGGGGTTGAGGGCGGCGGTAGCCCCCCTCACACTTAACTAATTATCATATAAAACTCTTCTGAAGCCTAATTTGAATTACTTTAACATCTTAGGATACTCCGTTTTATCTTCTCTTAATTTTCAATATCATTAAAAAGAATAATGTATTTAAAGATTATAAAATACTGTTTATTTTGTCAGATATACATTTCTAGTTTATATACCGGATGATCCAAAAGTCACAGAAAAAAATAAAAAAATATATTAGTCAAAAACTATTGACCGACTGCAGCACTATGCAGTTTTCACTGAAGTGTCAAGAATAAAAGAGGATTATGTATATATATATATATATATATATATATATATATATATATATATATATATATCTTTGAATTGCACATTTACGCATCTCTAATTAATTTAAGTTATAAATTAAAATTCAATCAAATTTTAAATTTAAGGTTTATTAGTTATTAAAATAAGTAGAGGAATTTAAACTAAAATTTATTTACTTATTAGTTCAGTAGATAAATTACGTCTCCCATTAACTGTAGATTTAACTGTATTCAGCCTCTTCATGGCGTCTTATGGCGTGGGTGGAGTGTTTGAAATGTTTTTTCTGCGTGATTTGCAGTTGTTAGTGATTACTGGTTTTGGTTTTATTAATTGATCTTAGGAATAAATTGATTATTTAGTTACTGGTGATTGTTGATAAAAAAAAGTGTGTTTCTCACTTAGTTTTTTCTTCTTCCTCTTTGAGTTTAAATTATTTTCATGTCTTATGGGTGAATATAGGGCATAGAGTGTTGTAAAGGTTTAGCAATTTGCATACAGCACTACAGAAATATCACCTTATTTACATGCAACACTAATTCTATGTCCTTGATAAAGTAATGATGTTGTATGTTTCAATCTCGGTTTGCTCTTTTTTTCGTCATGCTTATTCAATTTCTTTACTTCTTCATGTGCTACTTGGTTACATCTGCTGCAGTGTTTGAGATGGTTTTCAATATATATATATATATATATATATATATATATATATATATATGTATATATATATATATATATACTGTTAAAAAAAAAAAAAAAAAAAAAAAAAAAAAAAAATGCAACTTTGCTGCCAGACATTTTCTGTAATTACAGAAAAATACGTTTTGTAAAAGTAATTTTTCCGTTATTTACGACTTTTTTCTCAAATTACAGAGAATTTTTGGCAGCAAAGTTGCATTTTTTTTAGCAGTGTATATATACATAGCGCCAATATTTTAATTTATTCCGGAGTACTTTTAGCCCCGCCTTTAATTCGCACCACTTTATTTATAGAAAAATTTTCTTCAATACATAGCTTCGATAAAATAAGAAAAAATTGCTTTTAAAAAATAAGTGGTACGAATTAGAGGCGGGGCTAAAATTACTCTGGAATAAATTAAAATATTGGCAGGTATGTATATATGTATGTATGTGTATATATATAAGAATATTAGTTACAGTTAAAAAAAATATCATTTGCTTTTATTCATAATAAAAAAAAAAATTATTTTATTTTATTAGATTACATTATGCATTATTTTTAAAATGGTTTATAACAATTGGAAATAGGAGGAAAAACAACTTTTTTTTTAAATATTATTTTCTTTATATCATGTCAAAATAATTTTACTACAATTTTTTAAAGTATATATATATATATAAATTATTATTCTTTGTAACAACATAGATTATTAAAGCCTCACTTCCTTCAAATAAACGAAGAAAAAAATAATATTTTTTAACGTATTATAAAAGATTGCTCCTTTGAATTAATTTTATCTTATCAGAAAAAAAAAAATCATAATTAGAGAATAATCTTGTGATATGATTACAAAATAGTATAATGAATTTTTTACTTAGATATTAAACCTTTAATTCCATTTTAAAAGTTTTTCTATTTTTTATGTTTGCTACAGAATTAACTAAAGTTTAATGTATAAATTAAACACATTTTCCTCTTCATTATTATTGCATACTTTTATTAATTATTAAAGAGTATATTTCCAATATAGTAGAAATAAATCTATTGTAGTTTGCCTAATATTAAGTTAAAAATTCATTTTCATATGAGAAGTATTTTTTAAAGTAAATAAAACTTAATATGTCTTAATATTTCAAAATAAAAATTCCTGACAAAGATTTTATTTAATATAAAAGCAGTTTTTTTTTCTTCTGAAAATTTTTATAGATAAGGATTAAAAAATATCAGATAAGGATTTAAAAAAATCGATATGCGATTATTTTCTAGGACATTTTTAAGCTAATTTTGAATTAACAATCTTTTGTTTATCTATTAGAAATAAAAGTTTTCTACATCATTTAAAGAAATAAGATTAAAAAATCCATATTAAAATTTAAAAATAATAATAATAATTTTTTAAACAAACATTAATTGAAAATACTAGTAATTTTAATTAGTAAAGTAAATAAAACTTAATATGTCTTAATATTTCAAAATAAAAATTCCTGACAAAGATTTTATTTAATATAGAAGCAGTTTTTTTCTCCCTTCTCAAAAATTTTTATAGATAAGGATTAAAAAATATCAGATAAGGATTTTAAAATATCGGTATATGCGATTATTTTCTTGGACATTTTAAAGCTAATTTTGAATTAACAATCTTTTGCTTATCTATTAGAAATAAAAGTTTTATACATCATTTAAAGAAATAAGATTAAAAAATCCATATTAAAATTTAAAAAATAATAACAAATTTTTTTAAACAAACATTAATTGAAAATACTAGTAATTTTAATTAACCCTGTAAATAACTTAATAAAAATAAAAATTTTGAATAAAGAATTAAATAAATTTGATACTAAGCCTTACAAGGGAAGTATGAATTAGTAAAATTTTTATTGAAACCATACCAAGCTTAATTAAAAAGCATAGTTGAAAACGTAGGGTAGAATGCAAATTTTGTGTAATAACAGTCCATTGGGCAAGATAAGGCCCTAAAAGTTTTAGCTGCTTTTATTAAAACCAACGAAACAGAGTTAAACAGCAAGAAAATATGATGCAATGCTGAGTATTTGGCTTGAGCACAGAAGGGATTCAGTTCGATCCTCATATCAACCAAATTTTGATTTGTTTACTTTTAATTTAAAACTGAAAAAAAAAATCTTTCAAATTTTTTTATTTGAATGAATAATTTAAGGAGAAATATTTTTATAGTACATTTAGCAATAATTTTGTTGATAATTTGTGTTAGTGTTTTATGTAAAATTTTAATTAATATTTTTTTTAAATGCCACTAACAGCAAATGTTAATTGTCTACTCTTAATTGTGTTGTTTATTATTTATGTACTAATTTTTAAAATGAAAAATCCTGAATGAACAACAACGGTTCCGCAACATTTCGAGCAGCCGCGACTTTGCATTTAACTTTTATTACTTTCTCTTACCCATAAGGTAGAAACAGTAATGTTTTAGGGTCAAACTTTCGAACTTGAGTTTTTGTTATAATTACAAGTTTTGAGGTCCCCTGAATCCAAAAATCATGTTTTTTAGCGAATAGTCTGTGTGTGTGTCTGTTATCAGCATATCTCAATAAGAAATAGTAGCATAAAGTCCAAACTTGGTATTCTAAATGTGTATGATATAGGGATGCTACACTAAGCTTTCGTGGAGATGAAGAAAATGGTTCGTGTAAAGGGACACATAAGAGAATTCAAATACATTACGACTATGGGGGAAAATTCAGGTTAAGTAGAGTTTAGCATCTATAGACTTCACTAAACCAAATGAAATGAATATATATTTTTTATGTGCGTAAAAACATGTCTCATGTAGAATATGGTAGAGAAATCACCCACTGTTCATTTACAGGGCTTCACAAAAGAAGTGCGACAATAGCTGAAAATTAATACAAGTTTATTTCAGATTATGCCGTGTATTATTACTATAGGATTATATTTAGGTGCACCATGTGGTCTGTACATAATCTTCAAATGATATACAGGGCTGCAAATGTTAAAGCGATAACCTTTTTTTTTACTCTTAGTGGAAGCACTGTACTATAATATTTTACCATTTCCAGGAAAGCTGGTCAGGTATTGAAACGAATTCCTCATACACATATGGTAAATAATGTATGTTTTTAAGCTAAATATTCATCGCTAGTATTTTGCATATTTACACGTTTTGAGACTTTCTGATTACCGAAGTCATGTTTTTAAACGTTTGATTTTTGTCTGTGCCTCTTAGAGTAACTTAAAAACGAATAATTTAAGAGATCCAAAAGTTGTATTTTCAAGTCAATATAAGTTTGTTGCTGGAAAAGTTTGATCAAGACTGATAAGTTTCAAAGAATGTTAGTGAAAGTTATCTGTATAGTTTTAAGTGAACTTTTAATTTTAATAACAGATTTAAATTCTATATAAATATAGGTACATTAATGAAACGAGGGGTTGAGGGGGCGGTAGCCTCCCTCGCACAGAACTAATTATCAAATAAAACTCTTCCGAAGCCTAATTTGAATTGTTTAGCATAGGTTTACATAACAGAACTCGTTATCTTACCTCTTAATCTCCAACCTGTATTTATAGTATTTAATTTCAGGGTAAGAGAAAGTCGTGTGAGTGACACACCAGATTATTTCAAATATTTTATTGAACAACTGTTGTGTTTTTGGATGAACTGACAATAAAATATAGAATAAGAACAAGTTATAAAAACTCATTGCTTCGTAATATTGCTCTAAATTTCAAAGGCCGACAAAGGAGACCTATACTAAAACTGTTCTCATGCCTTTTTTTATACTAGCGCAAATCACTAAATTCGAAAATATATATTTTGTTGTACATATCATTTTATGAGCGTAAAAACTGAATCATCGCTTGCTTTGGTTCACAATATGTTAATAAATACTTTCAGATATTCTTCTTCTTCTTTTTCTCTTGTAAATATAGTGTGAAAACTGGGTCATAAAACAAGAATTGCCTTTGGTAAACATTTTTTGAATAATTTTAGGTTTACTATCATTAGCGTTTCAATCTACAATATTAATTTGATGGCTGGAATTCAATTTACGTTACAGTTTGGGCCCTCTTTTTTTTTTGCCGATTATTATGCGCAATAGTGTGTGTTTAGTGTTTCTGAATAAGGCCAATTTACTGCACTAGTGTCCTGGCCTGAGGGGAGTGCGTTCCATGGAGGTCTATCTAAGGTATCCTAGATTTGAGGACATTTGAGGGCAAATTTGTAAATTAGAGAACATTTGTCCTCAAATGATTTTCAGATTGCTGAGGACACAGGTCGAAATTCGAGGACTGTCCTCATGATTCGAGAACGTTTGGTCACCTTTCAATGGGCGAAATTTATGGTTGATTCAGTTTAACATCTTAAGACTGCACTTAACATAATGAAATTGGCATACATTTTTGTTGTAATAAAAGCAGATTTAACATGTAAAATGGTTTGATAGAAAATTATCCTTTAAAAAAAAGGGCTACACTGACATATTAGTGCTATATTTGAAAACAGACCGAAGCTTTGTAAAATTTCTACATAACATAAAGGTCTACATAAAATTAGTCAAATTATTTTCAAAGACTTGTGTAAGTGAGAATTATTTATTATAAAAAAAAAAAAAAAAAAAAAAAATAGAATTTAATAGTTATCTTAACTGTTTTATGAATACAGGTGCAGTATACAAACGGAGTGGTGCTGGGGCGGCACATTTTCCCACACAAAAATGTGTCTCAATTAGAACTGTTTCTAAAACTATTTTAAACAATTTTTAATGTTTATTCGGAATGTTTTAATACACTAATTTTTGAAAACCCAAATTTTCCTCATTTCTTACTACTTTAAAATACGAATATTGTGTCAATAATAATATCGGATAAGGAAAAGCAGTGTGCGCACCACACCATATTATTCTACTCGTGTTTTAAATATAAACCTTATCATTGGCAGAAGTATATTCTGGATATTCTTTCACTGATTTAAATTTATTCTCTTTATTTCTAAATTTTACATTAAAACACTAACTATATAATTTTAGAGAAAAGCTTTTGTAAAAGTCTTTATAAATATTCCATTTGTGTCTGTAATATTAAGATGGTTTTAAAACAAATAAATTGTTTGACATTTCCTCTGATATTTCCAGTTCTCAAAATTGCTTTCTTAACTTAAAAAAGTCATTCAAATTCATTTCCGGAACTAGTCTTCTTATAAGTAATATTTTGATTAAATACAATTTTGATATACAATTTTAAAGAATTCTTATATTCGACATTTTCTTTTTTATTATCAGTATTGTCTTATAGTTTTGTTTCAACTACATGAATTAAACGACTTTTCAAGCTATTTTATAATGTCACTGAACAGCTACTTAATTTTTAGTTAAATTCAAAGAATTTAATGAAAGAGTTCAACTGAATTAATTATCATTTAAATTGAATTGATTAAGATTTTCTAAACGTGACATTTAATAACTTAATTTCATTATATGAAATATCTCTTTTTTTTCCTCCCAGTTTTTTTTTTTTTTTTTCATACTGGAATTGAACATTTTTTATTTTGAATCATGGATTGAAAATTTTATCACGTGGTAAATCAGAATTGTTGAAGAATGCAACATTTTCCCTTTCAAAAGAAAAATTATGTAATTAAATGAATGCATCGCTAAAATTTTCTTGGGATGTTTCAACTACACTGTTAAAAAAAATGCAATTTTATTGCCAGAAAATGTCTGTATTTTGAGAAAAAAAGTAGTAAATTACGGAAAAATTACGTTGACAAAACGTATTTTTCTGTAACTTTCACAGAATTCTAATTCTGTAATTTTCGCAGAGAATTTCTGGCAACAAATTTGTATTTTACCCAAATTCTTATGTACTTACTGTCATTCACTATGGTATAAGGCTCCTATATATACGAGCTGGCGCATCAGGCATTTTGTTGCCTTAGGATTGCCACATGTACCCAGCACGTTTCTCTGATAAACAAACGACAAACATTTTTTTATCGTCTTACGTTACTTTAGAGTAACTTGTTTTAATATATTTCATAATTTTAGCTAAGTAAACTATGATATGGAAGTTTGTTTAGCGATAAACTGCTATAATCATTCAAGAAGTGAATATAAAGTGTTCACAGACCTTCTATTACTGTGTATTTGAGTTTTGGCGACATTTTGTAAAAAAAACAGAATCCGCCCTAACAACACATCTTACACCAGTACATCCAAAGGATATCATCAGAATAAAATGACATCCTTAGAATGTACTGTGAAAAAAATGTGTTTTATGAATATTATTGTTGCTTATTGCTCTTATCTTGAACGGATTAGCTTCAGATCAAGATTTCTTAAAATCATTTGGGAAGCGATAAGGACGCCAAGCGGGAAGGCTGTCCTCTTCGGAGGCAAAAAAATGGCGGTGATGCGCCGGCCTATTATTTTATTTAGGGGCTCTACTATGGTATGTTTGTGAATCTCAAGCTAATAAAAAATGCGCCTCCATTTTAAGGTAAATATAAGCTTTTTCATTTGTCTCTGCGTGGCTCAGGCGGTTAGAGAGCCATGTAAGTAACGCGGTGGTCGAGCGTTTGATACCCCGAAGGTCCGGGTGTTAATGTTTGCAGATAATTAGTAGAAAAGATGTCAATTGATAAAAAAAAAATTTTCGTTGACTAAACAGTATACTATGAATTTTTGAAGAGTTTTTTGAAGAAGCTTTTTTTTTAATGTTTAAATGCTGAAATCTAAGGCAAAAATTTAGTATTCAAACATAAAAATGTTTTATAAAAATTAACTCATCGATAAATTTACAAGTAGTACACAAACATACTTAAAATGTTTTTCAAAACTCAAAATTAAAAAATTGTTTGCAGGGAGCAACATTGTATGCATATTTTTATTATTCTAAAACAATTATAAAAAAAAAAAAAAAAAAAATTATGAATATTTACATTTGTAATGACCGATAGATGGCACAACCAGAGCAAAAATTAATGGCCAATCATAGCAATGCATCGGTCAATGCAAGTCTACAAATTTTTTTGTATTAAGCTGAAATTTATTATTTCACCTTAATACAAAAAAATTTGCAAAATCATAACTTCGAAAAGATTTATGTGATATGATACATTAAGAATTTGGATTTTAAAAGTTTTTTTAAATAGATTATTTTAACAATGTATCTGTGGTTATTTTAAAGGGATATTAGGGAAATGCAGAAATTCTTATTGTTACAAAAATATCAATATTCATAGCAGTAGACAACAGATCGTAAATAAGTAGGAAAAATGTAGTCGACAAATGCATTTTTTTCAATGAATTTTTGGCGAAATAATTTTATAAAGCTATCACTCGTACCGCAGGAGTCATGTAAATAGAATTATACATATATCATTGATGCTGCAGTCTTTCACAGATTACCGGTAAGTTTTGAAGTCTGAAGTCACGCTGACTTCAGTCGGAGTAAATCTTCCACTTTTATTTTTATAGTTTTCTCAATGTTAACATTAATTCAATATGGTTCGATAGGAAAAATTTTTATAAACTAGAATCCTAATCAAATTGGAACTTAGAGAACTTGACAAAATAGACCATCGTTTGTCGTGAAAATTGGTCGATGAATCGTAAGTTCATCGATCAGGTCGATGAATCGTAAGTGTGTTTCCATAGCTGGCTAATGTACAAAATAAAAAAAGTATTCTTTTTTCACTTTTAAATCTGTAAATCCTTTTTTTTTTTTTTTTTTTTTTTTTTTAATCAAGAGTTAAAATGCAAGAAAAGCGTTTTAATCATTTGCGATATTATTAAGTATGAAAAGGATTTTATTTTATTTTATTTCATTTTCAGATTTCTTCAGGTTTTTTTTAGATTTATATACTGAATTTCTGGTATGAAATCATTGAAAATTATATATTAGTGATTAAAAATTCAATGTAGTGCAATATTTTGCCTTCTATACTAATTTCTTTACGGTATATCTTTAACATATTGTGTTGAGAAATTCGCATTTGGGATCAACGCACGAATCACTTTTGTACATTTCCGCTTCAATACTGCAATCATGCTTATATGTTTTGCCTGATAATGGCTACTGTTTGCTTTTTTTTATTCGAAACAACAGTTACGCTTTTTTACATTTTTATGGCATTGAGTTACAGAGCTTATTTTAACTTATTCAGTTATTATTCAAGTATTTAGGAGCAGTTTTCTGCAATTTTGTTGAATAATTTGTGCTTGACTAAAAAGCAAATTTTTTTCCTTTAATAAAAAACACAACATTTTTTAATTGTTGAGTTCACCTTGCAGCGGAATCGTTTCCGCTTTGGGGTTTATTTCCAATATACCGGGTTCGAATCCTAGTTCAGATACGGATATTCATAGTGATTTGGAATCCATTCTACAGACGTAGGCCTCGGCCTAGTGAGGGTTACACTGAGAAAAAATTATGTGACTGGCATCTATAGAATCTAAATTGTTGTTCCAGTAAAAATAGTTCCATGTCATTCTGATAAATTCTAGCCCCCTTTGCTAGCGAATTCTAAAATCCGGTACTAGAATTCTAGATCGTTTTCCTATATTATGCTTGTCAATCTCATTTAAAAATCTCTGTAAATAAATGCGAACACAAGAGGCGGGTTTTAGTAACTATAATTTTGTTTTATAACCCAATTCTAGTAAATCAAAAAGAATTTCTCGCAATACAAAGGACTCAAATTTTCATAATATTCATAATAGTGTTTCACAATCTAGAAAAGTGTAGACTAGAAATTCTCGATCATTTCGTCTATCCAGGTTATTTGTTTACCTTATACGCTTAACTCTGAAATCTATATATTTCTAGTTTAGGGATTTAGAAAATGGCTACTTATTCGTTCTAGATGAAAGCAGTATATATATATATATATATATATATATATATATATATATATATATATTTCTCAGTGTAATGTACATAAAATGGTCTTAGAGTGATAACCACAAAACCTTTAAAAACGTGGAAATTTGTTTGACTGTGTATACAAGTTGCTTTAAATTTCTACATCTTTGATCACAGCAATACACTTTCAATAACAAAATAATTTCTAATTATTATTATTATTATTTTGTTACGGCCTATTTTAGTTTTAAAATTCAATTTTGCAAAAATTGTAAAATCTAATATATATTTTTACAATTACAGTTCCTTATATGTACAAATGATTACACTTATCTTAACAATCTTAACATGAAACTTTGTTTTTGATGAAAGAATGTTTTAAGATAATTCATGAAACATTCATAATGAAAACTTCGTTAATATAAATTATAAAATAAGACTGATTATATTTTCTTTCCAAGCATGATTTTTATTTGTGTGATAAAACTTATCTTAATTCCGTTTTCATTTTTATTTTTCCGTTTCAAAATACTGTTAGTGACAATGTCTTAAACAATGCTTCTGAATTATTATAACTATTGATCCTAAGAAATATTTATTAATCATATCATAAATCAAAGTCATATTATCCTTTTTTATTAAAAAATAAATAAATAAATAAATAAAAATAAAAAATAAATAAAAAATAAAAACATAATATTTTAAAGAAAAACCTTCTTGTTATCTTAAAGAAAAAAGATTCGAAAAATAGCTTTTCAAATTTTAAGCCACTAATTATAATTAATGAATAATTAGTATAAGGTAAAGCTAGGAGAGTTTGCGAACAATTCAGCAAAACGTTATAAAAAATTCTAAATTTTAATTTTTTGCTAAACTGTTAGTGCATAGCTTCCACGCATTTCCATTACTATTTTGTTGTTATACTATGATTTCAAGCAACAGCTGTAATAAAACCAAGGGAGCTATCTCTCCTTATAGGGTAGGAGAGATTGCGCTTAATTTTAACTACAATTAAATTCTTAACAATGATGACTGCACTTAAATGACATTGGTATAAAGTTTTTGTAAACAAATATTTTTGTATTAAATGTACGTATTCCAATTTAATAATTAAAAAAAAAAAAAAAAAAAAAAAAAGAAAAAAAGAAAAACAGAATTTGGAAAAAAGGATTAAATTTTTTTATTTAAAGAACTAGGGGGCTCTGCCCCCTGCTCGCTCCGCTCACCAACATCCGAGGGTGGCTTTGCCTCCCATCTGACTCACTTTACTTATTAACACATGTACAGCTCTATCCGCTTATTCGCTGCTTTCTTTCACTGAAAAGGAATATTAATAGTACATATTACAAGGCAAAAGCAAAAAATTATTATGGGAATCCTCATATTCAATCTCAAATTGAAATATACAATATTTATATTTCTTTTTTAATAGAAAGAAATTAATAATATGTAGACCATTTTTGCATTACAGCTTTAGTATATGACCCATTTTTTTTTTTTTTCTTTTTTACAACCTTAGATCCGGACCGCGCTACCCCAGTCGGTAGAGCGCCGAGCTCATAATTGGAAGATTGCGGGTTCGTTTCTCCATCCGGCCAAAGACCGCAGTGTACACTGATGGTGACTGATGCATGCAAAATAATATGTCGTAGCAGCAATATACTCCATGCTCCCATCAAAATTATACCACTGGGGACCACCGAAACAGGGGAGCTATCTCCTTCGTGTAGGACCAAAACTGTGGTGGCTTGTCTCCGGAACAACCGTAGAGGTGTCTCTCCGACCGTCGCCAATTATCTATAGCACAGTAATTGTGCGACGTGAAATACAACCTACCTAATTATCTACCTACCTATAACCATGGATCTTATTTTAATTTTCCCGTGTAAGAAAATTAATTTTCTAAAAGTAGAGAAAAAAAGTTGATATTTATTTTATTTCTTTTTTTACATCCATGGTTTCGGGCCGCGATACTCTAGTTGGTAAAGCATCGAGCACGTAATTGGAAGATTGCCAATTCGATACTTGAGTTGGCCAAAGACCGTCGTGTACACTCATGGTGGCTGGTGCATATAAAATCTGTCGTCGCTGTAAAGTCCTCCATGTTCCCATCCACACTATACCTCTGGGGATCCCTTCCGTGATGGATAAAAATTGTGATGGCATGTCTCCGGAACATCTCTAGGGGTGTGTCCCAGACCGTCGTCAATTACCCATAGCGCAGTACTGGTGCGACGTTAAATCCAACCTACCTACGTACAACCATGGATCATATTTTAATTTTCCCGTGTAAAATGATTTCATGACAGAGGAACAACGTCACTGGGAGAAACTTTTTTCAAAATGGCAAACAGAGTACCTTCATAAACTTGTCGTTTTTAGTTAATAACTTCTTTAATTGAAATGATAGAAATTTCTAAGCAGCTGAAATGTCTTCCTTGAAGTATTCGGAACACATTGATACCTCTCATGACGCGAAGGACCCTGCCCTCCGCTAGAAGATGCTGTTGCAGACAAAAAAAATTGACACCTGTGACAGTAACTTTTTTTTAATATATAGAGAAATAAATTAAAGAAGCAGATAAGAAAACAAGACTAGATAATAAAAAAATAAAATTTAGTTACTAGATAATATGTTTAACTAAAAATTAATAAAGTTCCTTTTCAGTTTGAATAGTTTCTTGTTTGTTGACCTGATTTGTTGTTGTCTAAAATCATTGCAGTCATTGTTATAAACGATGCAACTTTCATGCAACCACATGCCACAAGTAAAATTTATAAACGAGTCCATGGAAAATCGTTTAATTTAAAAATATTTTGAAATACTATCACTCTATAAAAATTCCTAGAAAGAACTTTGAAAATTTAAATAAATATTTTTGAAAACGAGACAAAATAACAACCTTTAATCTTACTGTTCAAGGAATGAACATGCACATTTAAGTGGGCACTCCGCTATCGATATTGTACAAACACCTGGTGTTTCAGAGTGCACATTGTACTCCTTCTTATGGGCGCAATCTCTCCTAGATTTACCTTAGATAAAGTATTTTATTTTAATGAAATTCAAATGTTTTATCCGGCTACCAAATATTTTATTAATATTTCTGTACCGCGGAGGTCAAGGGCACCATGTCCATTTTGTGAAAAGGATGGATAATTGGATAGTTGGGTTTTGCGTCGCACTAATGCTGCGCAGATGGGCAATTGGCGACGGTCTGGGACACACCCCTAGAGATGGTCCGGAGACATGCCATTACAATTTTGATCCTCCAAGGAAGGGATGGCTCTCCCGCTTCGGTGACCCCCAGAGGTATAATTTTTGATGGGAACATGGAGGACAATGCGGCCAAGACAGATTTGAACAAGGAGAGGGACGCCGCTCATCACTTTTGGAGCGATTTTGAGCGCTTCTATGGCGATCTCTCCATTTATTGAAAAAAAAAAAAAAAAAGAAAAGAAAAGTTTACAAAAACGCCAGGACTTAGTCCGAAACCGACAAAGGGCGTTGATACAAAACGATTTGGAAAAACAAAAGATTGAAATGTGCCAGGCTTAATGCCTCACACGACAAGTGGCACTCAGAGTATTGGTTTGATAGATGAAAGTTCTTGGTGCACCAGCCACCATTAGTGTACACGACGGTCTTTGGCCGGCTCGAGTACCGAACCCGCAATCTTCCAATTACGAGGCCGGCACTCTACCGACTGGGCTACCGCGGCCCCATTTTGTGAAAAGAGTTAGCCCCAAGTTTTTGAAGTGCATATTTTGCTTTATATAAAGGCATTAAGCATTATGCCCAGTTGCTATAAAGAAGACAGGACGGTAGAATATAAAACCATCTCAATTTTCTTTATTCAACACAAATGTCATTAATTATTTTCATTATAACATCATTCCTAAAAGAAATTTTATTTGTGACATGGTGTCCATTATCTTCGAGGTACAGATTTGTGCACTATATATATATATATAATTATTAAATTTGTAGAGTTATATATATATATATGCGTATATTAGTGGTGCTTCTTTTGTGGCAAACATAACGCAGATGCACATGAAGTTTCCTATCTGACGATAAGATTGGCTTATTTACAGATCTTCTTTCTCCTCTTCGATTACCTAGGGCAGCGGTCCTCAAACTTTTCCACTTCATGTACCACTAAATTTATGATTTAAAATCGAGCGGACCACTAATGTTATTGATTCAGAAATGTTAACATATTTCTCTAATAATAAACAGAGGATGGCTATTTTATAAATATGAAATAAACCTGTTTAATATAAAACATTGCAAATGCTTATTCTATTATATGAAAATCTAAATACTATTTAATTAGAAGAACATTGCTTAAAAGGTTTCTCATCATAATTAAAGAACTGCAAGGAAAGAACGTAAAGGCTTTTTTATTATTCTCATATTATAAGAAACTCGGATGAAAGATAAATTGCTATTTCAATATATAAAAATGTATTTATTAAATCTAGTAATATTTATATTATATTGTTAGATTATTAAAACCTAATGGAAAATTATATTTCTAACGTCCATTTAAAATACTAAATTTTTGTAGAATTCGAACAAACTAATAAATTTAGAAAAATTTCTAGTTAAATGCAGATTAGAAATTCAAAGCGATAACTATGCCTGATACTTAAAATTCGAAATATTGTGATAAAATATTATTTTGTTTATTCTTTCTTTCATTCAGACATTTATGAAGTGTAATATTTTAGTATGAATGATTCAGAAAATCTTGAATTTAAAATTATCATCAGTATAATTTCCAACAAAATATTTAAAATATGCAATCAATGTACCAATTTTTGAAGTGAAAACTTCTTTAGGCTCATTGAGCACTTTTTGGGTGATCAAAAATCACGGAACTCGCGTCATCGTCACCGAACGCCTTCCATGAGCTATATGTATACTGTGTATATATGTACATAGATATACTTCCGTGCGTTATTAGTATTCATTATATTTATACAAAGAGCATATCTCTCTACATATATATCCATATATGTAGCGCACTTGCGCGGCATACCTCATATACATACATGCATATATATATATATATATGTATATGTATAAAATGTATACTAATACGAGTAGTATACTGGCTACTGGCATCTGTCTCTTTCTAGTTCTATAGTCTATGTATGTATGTACTTTTTCCGCAGTATATACATAGTTCACAAAATACAAGCACGTGTTTTTATACAGACTGTTATATTCTTCTTTTTGCTTTCAATATAAATTTTCAAATAAATAATTAAGAAAAAAAATTATTTTAGTCATATTACAATATTTTTACCTGATATAAGGCTTAGTTCATTTAATTTGGGTAGCTACAAATATTGTGCCGAATCATAAAATGCAGATCATAAACACTTCTTTACAAACCAAAAATAATTCGAAAATAATAATCTCATAGCTCGACGATACAATTCACAAGTTACTTAGTTTTCACTTCTATCGGCAGTCCCCAAAGACTGATTTATCTTTTTCTTTTCTTTTCTTTTTTTTTTTTTTTTTTTGCGACTACTTGCTGGCGACCACTAACCTAAGGCAAATCTAATATGCACTAAAAATTGCGTTTTTTAATTTATACTCTACTGCTAAACAATGTTACTCTGACACAAAAATACACCAAATGTTTATTATTTTTACGTTTTTATTCAATCGACCCTTGTATATCACAAATAACGATTTTATTTATTTTTCTCAGTAAATTATGAATTATAAATAGACTATTTTTAATTTGATTATTTTATAGTTTAATCAATCCCATTTAGTATTTTAAAATATTAGATTAAAATAATTTTGTTCTAGTTCCAAACGAAAGCGAACAAAGAATCCAATGCAACAAAGTCTCATTATCATTTTTTTTTAACATATGATTTCTTTCATTTTCTGCTTTGTCTAATATTCCTTCGTGCAGAAAAGGCTGTTTAATTGTTTTTTCTTTGGAATTAGAATTGAAAGAATAATACAACCCGTCTCTAAACGTGGAAAAAAGGTCCTTTATTGATTTTTCTCTGACAGTTGAACAGATGTTTTCTCTCAACTCTAGGGAAAATGTAAAATAAAAAAGTTAGCATTTATTTTAATTACAACAAAGAAAAAACTCATTTAAGAAGATATTGTTAAACAATGTTAATTTTTTAGATGAAAATAATGTGTATTCTCCCATTTTATTTATTTATTTATTTATTTATTTATTTTTTTTTTTTTTTTTAACAGAAAGTAAAAAATAATACTTAAGAAATTAATTGTTTAAGAAATATAATCCATGGATATTCATCGACATACACATATATATAGTGAATTATTATTACTATTATTATTATTATTATTATTATTTTAAAGCTTAAATTGATAGCAGTGTTGAATGCACCAAGAAACTGATGAAAAATGGTAAAAGAAATCTTGCCATACATTCATTATATTAAAATTTGCTATTACGGAAATTTAAAAGCAGAAATTAATAATTAGGTGTTACATTTGTTTAAGTGTTCCTAAATTTCTTAAATGGTTCATAAAATAAGAAAGTTAAAACCTGAAAAGAATATATTTTTTTTTTATTTCCGAACATATACCTACGTATGGAAAGTACTGTAAATTTTCAAAAATTTGTCTATGAGATTTTGAATAACTATATGTTTTTAGATCATTACACCTGATGTATCATGAAAAGCAAATTCCTAGGATAACTCATTAGCTCATTATAATTAGACGCGCTGCGATTTATTCCGATCGCTCACAGGCACTTCATTTAATTTTGTAGCCAGTGGCACTTCCTGTGGTACCTGCCTGGTTAGGTTATGTTTCCATTAGAGTAAAGCTATTCGTTATGTATTGATCCATTGTTATAAAAATATCTACAAGGAGTTAATGTTCATAAGGGCCTACTATGTGTCCACATCTTTCACCAATCGACCATTTCTGACATGTTTCATAGGAGTTTAAGCCATGTCAGAATATTTTTCCTCTGGCTTAGCAGGTGCTGCTGCATTTTTGGCAGCGTACGTAGTTGGAGCTACTTAATAGGCACCATTATTCAATGATTACACAGGTCTGCAAAATCATACTTTTCCATTTTTCCCCCACTGCTTTATGTGCCTGGAATGTGTTTTGATGCACTAAATTCAGAAATGCTTGTGTTTTCTTGAGAACATGTAAGGGTTTTCACGACACAAAGTAAGGATGAAGATCGGAAATTTTCACACAGAGTCTACACTGTCAAAAAAAAAAACATATTTAAAAGACAATGTGTAAATAATAGCCTATTTTAATATGTTTTTTACATAAAAGTTTTGAATTTGATAAACACTGTCAAAAAAAAAAAAAAAAAAAAAAAAAAAAAAAGTCCTGTTTGCTGCAGTTTGCTGCCAGAAATTTTCTGTAATTCAGAAAAGTACGTCCTATCAACGTAATTTTTCCGTTGAAAAAACGTATTTTTCTGAATTACAGAAAATTTCTGTCAGCAAAACAGTGTGTATCAAATTCAAAACTTTTATGTAAAAAACATATTAAAATAAGCTATTATTTACTCATTGTCCTTTAAATATGTTTATTCACATCGAAGCTCAGTTTAGAACTATTCCTCTTATGCACGGTTTGGGAGCCTTGAGGAGGGGGGGGGGGATTTTCTAATGCAGCATCCATCAGTAATCTGCTAACATGTTAACACTCCATTGTTCCTGATACCTTCTGTACATTCCTTTGATGTCTTGATGAAATATCTGCCCTTGTTGTTCAATCACATCGCCTAAATTTTGCAAGAAATAGCTTAGATGGGAATTGAAAAAGTGGAGCTTTAAGTAAAAGAAAAAAAAAATCCTCTTTTGTATTAAAACTATACGTGATGGAATTTTTTGAATATTTTCTAATTAGTCAGCATTCGAATTTACACCAGAAAAACACACATCACATTAAAAAAAAAAAAAAAAAAAAAAAAAAAATCATCGAACACTTATGTTGCCTGCTTTTGTCACGCCATGGTAGTGAAACCATCAATCGAAAATATATTATTCGTGTTGCTACACGCTAATAACATGGTTTTTGAACATCTGATCATCTATTCGAACACAATGCTGATACCGATACCATTTGTAGCTTAAATTATTCAGCAGGTATGCATTACTTTGTATGTTTAAAAATATTTCAAATTATTCAAAAAAAAATTTCACAGACACGACTCTATGATCCTCGAAAAATCTAATTGAAATTTCCAAAATTTGTTTGTAAATAAGTTATTCTGCTAATAAACAGATAAATGGATCAACCGCTAAAATTTTAATTTTTGGGTTCAATGGATCAGAGAACTAGTAATTATACCAAAAATTAAAATGGTAATGTAAGACATATTTTGTCTAGTGTATGGGTAAAAGAAAGTAATTACCATTTCTAAGCAATTTTCCTGGTCATGGTATTACAGTAAAACACATCCATCCAATACATACAACAAAAAGGAATATAATTGCTATCAGTTTTGCGTTGAGCTATTAATGTCTATCAATCTTATATGCACCACACAGGATGTACAAACTTACAGCATTAGGACAAATGTGAAATACAAATCGAAAGGAATTTGAAGCAATTTAGAAAAACTATCCTTAATATATCCAAAGGTTTTTGTGTGGCCCTGTAAACAATGTGAAAAATTTTCAAGTCATATTTTCTATGATACACTGCAATTTAAAATTCCGTTAGCCATCTTTTTTTTTTTTTTTTTTTTTTTTTTCCTTAATTAATTAATATCTAAAACCATTTAATTTTCACTTTCATGAAATATATCGCATTTAAATGTTCGTAAATTCAGCTTCTATAGATTAAATGTTTGTTTCTAGAACATACATATATCATTAAGAGCTTAGAATTTTAATATTTTTAATGTTCTTTTTCAATCTTCTTTATGTTTTAACTTAAAAAAAATAAATAAATAAATAAGAAGAAGAAAAAGAAAGAAAGAAAAAGAAAATCTATTATATTTTCAATGTTTCAAGAACAAAATTATAATGGCAACAACGTCAGTGTTTTTTAATTTAAAAATGTTTTGTTTTTCTCTTTCTGTGCCTAATAAACAATTTTTCATTTTATTAGATTACACTAAGCAGTATTTTTAAAATGTGCGATAATGCAACTAGACAGAGGAAAAAGTATCTGTTAGAAAAATATTCGCTTCTTATCATGTCAAAAATAATCTAATATATCTCTTTTTAAGTAAAAATTTAAAAATTGTTCTTTTTTTTTCTACTTATTTTTTTAAATTAAATAAGAAAAAAAAATCTTATAACGTGTTATAAGAAAATGCTCCTTTGAATGAATATTATCTTATCAAAAATTTTAAAAAGTATATATATCTATAGAGTGATCATGCTTGCATTATGCATATGGGGTAGTTTAATGAAGATTTTTTACTTAGATAACAAATAATTAATTTAATTACTCCTTTTTTCATGAGTATTAGAAATTTAACTGATATTTTATGTATAAATTAGGCAAAACTTCCTCTTCTTCTTTTATTATTAGGACTAGGAGGATTATTAGTTTCAATCTGGATAAAAACGTCATCGCCAGTTTTTGTAGACAAGTTTTCTGTAATACAAAACTAAATTAGAAATATCAGTCCTATCGTTACAAATTTGATACCAAATGAAAGGGGAGATTTTTCTTAATCCAGGCGTGCAAACAGTTTTTCGACACGCCAATGGACTTCTTCCCAGTTTCGTCTGCTCAATCATGTGATAGAGGAAAACGAAAAATCGAATTCAACTAAATATTTTTCTTAAGAACAAAATTGTTAATATTTAATGTAAAATAAAATAAAAGTAATATTGTGCATTTGTAAACAGTAGAATAGTTGTATTTGTAAATTTAATAATTTTTTAAAAACACTTTAGGTTTATTTTCAACTGAACTGTAAGAATCGATTTTTGTATGTTCTAGTGTAACTGTTACATTAACCGATCTAGCAATAAATAATAGCTTGCTCTTATGGAATGTTTATGGATTACAATTTGAAATTTTAAAATGTTTTCATTTAATTTAATTGCATAAAGGTGTTACAACCAGTTAATTAATTTAGTTACTGGTCTAAATGGATTTACGCCGTACGATATTGCACGGTCAATGATTTAAGTACCAAAAATCAGAGTATTTAACATGTTTTTCATGAGCATCAATAACAAATATAAACTAAATGATGATTGTAAATGTATACAGCAAACAAAAGATGATCAATAATGATATAAAATGGATTAAAAATGATGATGTATAAAAGAATAACACAGATTAAATACGATTGATCAAAAATAAGAATAGAAAATATGTTAATTCAGCAATTGCTATAGATTGCAAGAGTTCGTCTGCTATTTCTTTTTCCTCTATCATGTGACCTCTGACGTCATGTGGGAAGAGCCCATTAGATTGTTTAAAATTAACTAAAGTATCGAACTTAGGTGGCAACACTTAATTTTAATTCATTTCAGTCATTTTAAAAAGTACGTGGCCCAGTTTTACGATCAAAAAATGAGATAAAAAATAAATTAAAATTAAAAAATTAACCCTTAAATTCCTGATTATTTTTTTAATCAATTTAAAAATGCTTTATTCTTACTTCTATTAAATAAATCACAGGGAAAATGCTTTAAAAAATCATACTTTATTTTATCTATGGTTTACAGTTAAAAAAAAAATGTTGTCAATAGGCAAGCATGAGGCATTAGAGCTTCAATATCATTCTAATAATACTTTAAAGGACAAAATTGGGTAGGTATGTTGCCTAAAGGCAACACACGACATTTAATAATTAAAATCAAAATTTTACAGATTGAAATTAATAGTCTTCCGTAATAAAATAAATCTGTCTTTGACAGAATATTTAATGATTTCTATTATTATTATTATTATTATTACTATTTTTATTATTTTGTTTAGTTTTTAAAATTTCGTCTTATATAATTGAAATATTGTCATTGAATTTTATTTTACGTTTAGTAAAAAATTCGTATTTAATATATATACAGTACCCGCCGCTTATTAAAATCACATTCGTTCTAAGGCTAATTGATTTTATAAGGCGGCTGATTTTTATATCCGGCGAAAGTTCTTACACTCAAGAAAAAGGTATTACATCCTTGAATTTAAAAAAAAAAAAAAATTCAAAAGTTAGCGATTGATGAGAGTAATAAACAGTATTAATTTCTTTTCAACCGACAAATAATTAATTGTTCATTCAAAATAAGTAAATTAAACACATATTCCATATAAAATTAATAAACACATAATGCATACAAAATTAGTCAATATTTACCCAATAATTATATATTAGACATTTTCAAAATTTTTTTGCTTCTTAGATATTTCAGAATGAGAACTAAGAATTACCTTTTAATAATCAACAATGAAAAAAAAATCACTAGTGAATCAAAGCAGTAATTTATTATTTCGATTTTTAGAATACATTCCTGGAATTTATTACTAAGACAAGTGATGAAGCGAGTTTAATTTGTTATTTTGCTGCAGGTGTAAAATTTTCGACAAAGAGAGATAACGAGGGAGATTGTTGTGCTTTATTTTATGTTTATTAAAAAAAAAAAAAAAAAAAAAAAAAAAAAAAATCCTGTAAATTAAATTTTTTTTTAAGTGCATAAATACACATTTTTGCTGATGAAGAGATTGTTTTTGAGTTTATTAACCGTCGATTCTGATTTTATTAAACGGCTGTTTTAAAAGTAGTTTGTATTTATTTGATTCCGATCCTGACAATTTGATTAGATTAAGCGGCTGATTTTATTAACCAGTGAATTTATTAAGCGGCGGGAACTATATATATATATTTACAAACAAACATGTTTTAACTCTTTATATCTCAAAATCTCAGATTACAATAATATTGATCTATATGTTTGAATATGTTATCTGAAGCCTATAAAAAATAGTTTTAACAACATTATACAAAAAATTAAACATTTATTAATAAAAAAGTGTTTGTTAGATGTCAGAGACATCGTGTAAAATGATATAAAAATTTTCAAAATATTCAAGTTTTTAGTTTATATAAAAATTTTAAAAAAATCTCACTTTTTTTTTTTTTTTTTAATCTGGCTCATTATTTCTCACAAATTGCGTTCACGTAAACTGTTTACGTTTAGAAAATTTACATCTGATTTTTTTTTCTTCTTTATAAATTAAACTTTGGTGAGGAAAAAAATCACAAAATACTGCCATCAGTCGGGAATTAAAAAAAAAAAAAAAAAAAAAAAAAAAAGAAAGAAATGTGTTAACTCTAATGTTGCAAGACAGTAACAGTCAATAAAATTAGATTTCAGAGCTTGCTATAGAAATAACTTTGACTTTTTGGTATGTTGCAGAGATGCAACGTAGTGATACAAAGGATTAAAAAAATGAATTCTGAAAAAAAGACTTCATTTTAGTATAATAGTAGTTAGTTCACTTCAAATACTTTATATGAATTGATAAGAGATGATGATTTAAAAATATCGGTATACAAGTGCTTTTCTAAGAAAAAATTTGAAGAAAACTATTTTTGTATCTACATTTTTCTACATATATAGATCTTCAAAAGAAAAAATAAATTAACATATTCAAATAAATCTAATATATACCTGGGGATCCATAAGTCACATAAAAAATAAAAAAGTATACTATTCAAAAAGTATTTTTTACTGAAATAAACAAAAAAGCATGGGATTGTTTTAACATATATGAGAAAAAATAGTAGTTATATAATTCAACAGCATTTCGCGCTGTATTCGCCCTATTGCCTCACAATTTAAACAGATCCATCTTATCGAATGACATCATATTTCAAATGCTGAATTTTTATTTATTTATTTATTTATTTTTTTTTTAAGAATTTCCAACACGCAACGTCTGGCGGTCGTTTCAATGAATGATGGCTGTCACATTGAGTATTTATGGTTCTAGTTACGTCATTGAAAGTACTGCGGCACTGTAAAAATGTAAGTTCCTTATAAAAGCGCTACTTGATGATGAAAATTTAAACTAATTTGCTAATAAATCTTTTGTTACCTAAAAAAATCCCATGCCTTTTCGTGCATTTTAGCGAAAATTACACAGTGCTACGATCAATATTTTTTGAATATTGGTATATATTTCATTTATTTGTTTTTTCTGTGACCTTTGGATCACATGGTAATATGTATATACAGTAGATGCTTCAGTGATTGAGATGCTCCAGTAATTGACACCTTCCCCAAAATAATTAATAAATAAGTAAATTGAATATTGGTATATATTTCATTTATTTGTTTTTTCTGTGACCTTTGGATCACATGGTAATATGTATATACAGTAGATGCTTCAGTGATTGAGATGCTCCAGTAATTGACACCTTCCCCAAAATAATTAATAAATAAGTAAAAAATAAAATAAAAGCAAATATCTTACATATAAAAGTTTTAACATTCTATGTCAAACACTGGAGCATAGAGGGCCAATTACTGTTAAAATGAAAAACTGGCAGTGTCAATTATTGGAACATTGAGTAGGTGTAAAATAAAAATTTATTAAGAAAAATAATTGTTATCAAATGTATATACTTTAACATATATGTGGTTCTGAATGTCTTTCATGCCATATGTATTAACTTAAGATTTCCAAAAATAGTTTATGATCACTAAAGCATTAAAAACATCAGAAATTGCTCTAAAAGTGCCAATCGCTGGAGTACTTACCCTATATATATATATATATATATATTAATTAGGGTGTCACTTAAACGAGGGGGAAATTATTTGTTTTTCTAATTTTTTGATAACAAAGCCATACAAATGTGTTCTGATGCATTTTTATATTAAAATTAGATTGAAGTTCATTTCAAAGTTGTTTCATGCATTTGTTTCTGTGATAAATTTAAACACACTGTTATGTGCGAATCTTATCTATAGGCAATATACTGGGCTACTCTAAATAAGTCGAATTTTTTTCAAAGAGTGGTATCGGCCTCAATTGTCTAACTGACTTAAAGAGAACTTTAAAAATTAATAACGGCCTTAACTGCTTTATGAATGCAAAAATATTATTCAAACTTGGTAATTATGGGACAGCAAAACTTCATAGAAATGTGCCTCAAATGAAACTCTTTCGAAAATAATTTTGAACTTTTGTTTAATGTACACTAACTGAGTGGAATACAGTACCTCATTCCTTAAACGGAAGTAATATGTCTATTGTATTGTCTAACAAGAGGAGGTTGTATACGTAAAACATCATACTATTTTACTGATATTTTAAATTTAATCTTTTACAATATCTTTCCATTGCTTTAAATTCATCTTCTGTATTTTTTAAACTTTACATTAAAATAATAAGATATAGTTTCAGAGTAATATTCTTTTATTATTCTTTACAAATATCGTATTTTGGTTTTTTATATTAAGATGGCTTTAAAACATGTAAATGTTCGACATTTCCTCTGATATTTCCAGTTCACACAAGGAGTTTTTCTTCGTTTAAAAAATAATTTACAATCCATTTCCAATTTTTCTTAAAAGTAATATTTCGATTAAATACAATTTTGATATATAATATTAAAAAAATTTTATGATCCGTATTTTCTTACATTTTCTTAATTGCATTTCAAATATAAGAATTAAATAACATTTCTAATTATTACTGTACAACGCCTCTAAACATTTTCTTATCTACCGAATAAAATTGAATTGAATTAATTAAAATATTCCAAAAATTTAGATTTAATTTTTATTATTTGAATTATTTTTTAATTTCATATGCTATTTTTCATGTGAGTGACGTTTTATATTTTGAATGATAGACTAAAAAACGGATTATATGTAGTAAGGTAGATATGCTTTAAAAAATGCTGTTTTTTCGTTAATAAAAAAAGTATCTAATTAAATTAATGCATTGCAGAATTTGTTAGAAAATGATTAAGAAAAAAAAAAGTAGGGTAGGTGCTCCAGTCATTGACATGCTCCAGTAATTGACATCTATACCAAAATAAATAAGAAATAAGAAAAATAATAAAAGCGTATATTTTACATATAAGAATTTTAAAGTTTTATGACAAACACTGGAGCATAGGATGCTAATAACTGGTAAAATGAATAACTAGCAGTGCCAATTAGTGGTAAAATGAAAACCTGGCAGTGTCAATCACTGCAACATTCAGTGGGTATAAAATAAAAATTCATAAAAAATAATATTTATTATCAAATATAGATATTTTAACATATATGTGGTTCTGAATGTCTTTCCTGCCATATGCATTAACTTAAGACTTCTAAAAATATTTTCTGATGACTAGAACATTAAAAACGTCAGAGATTGCTCTAAAAGTGTCAATCACTGGAGCACTTACCCTATATCATAATAAATATCTATAAATATTTTAAACGAATATTTAGTGAATGTAGAAATTCTTATTATTACGAAAAGATCGACTTTTTTGCCGAGTGGAATGTAGAACATAGTCATTGAATGTAATTTTTTCAAAGCAGATTTCCCTCAGGCCTTGGACCTACAGCAGTCAATCGGCCTTATTCCCAAATCCAATCCAATCCAAAGCAGATTTCAGAAAATAAATCTGTTAAACTGTCACTCGCATCACAAATATCAAGTAATCAGCGCTATATACACTGTTGAACAGGATTATCACTGGTTCACTAACAATAATTAAAAACTTATCATACAGTCACACAGAGAAAACCTGTCTGTTATCAAATCTGAACACAAACTGATTTCAGTTGGAAGTAAATTTTTTTTTATAATTTTAGCAAGATTAGCGAGCGATGTTTGGAGATAGTTCATTCCAAAAAAGTTCTGAAAGCTGCAAACCAAATCGAATTAGAACTTCCAGAGCTTGGCAAACTAGATCACCGTTCTTATTTCCTTTTTATCTCAAAGTTTATTTTTTCTGTAACAACTGCTCAAATGCAAGAAAGTGGTTTCATGCTTTATCAACGGTATTAAATATGAAATTCATTTTTTAGCATTTCATACTGGTTTATATTTAATATAAAGGGTATCTGGCACAGTATCATTAAACATTTACGGTACACAAGCGATTTATAATTTACTGTATAGTCCATCATATCACCTATTATCTGAAATTCCTTATGCTTTATAATTAATATATCTTATTTGAAAATACATATTTAGCCACGGCATATAAATTATTTTTGTGCGTTGCTTCTTTCGTGCTGCACTTATGCCTATTTTTTTACTTGATGGAGAGCACTACTTGATTTTTTTTACTCAAAACCATTTTTATATATCTTTTTTAGATTCGTTGTGTTACATTACACGGTTTCCATTTACGCATATGCAGAATTAGTACTTAAGAGGAAATTTCTACAATCGAATCATGCTTGATTCGAAAAGCAGAAAAATGTTTTTACTTATAACTAGAAATGCAAGTTCTTCAAATTGTTGAGTTTATCTGCTAGCGAAATAGTTAGTGCTTTTGTGGTTATTTTCAAGATACCGGGTTTGAATCCCGATTTGGACGTGAATGTTCATAGTGCTTCGGAATCCATTTTAAGCTGTTAATTCCGATCTATTTCCAAGCACTACTGTGTTAAAAATGACCATACAACGAACACCCCCAACTCCCTACGTGTGAAAATGTGTTTAAATTTCTCTTGAAAAATCCTTAAGGGCCTTAAATATTCGAAAACTTTATTCGAAGACATATATTTCCAATTTTTGTTTTAAGATTAAGTTTAAAAATTCCATTTTGTAAGAATTATAAAATCTATTTTTTTTTTCAGCGACTCGTTAGAAAATAATTACACTTAACCAAACATTCTTATGAACGATGATAACTTCCTTCGTTTTAAATTTCTTCATTAAGATAAATTATAAATTAAGAGTAATTATTTTTTCTTAAAAAATAATAATAACAATAAATAATAAAAATATTCTTCTGATGAAACATATTTTAAATTACTTTACTTTTTCTCCCTTTTTACGAGATTGGTAATGACTATATATTAAAAATTTCTTTTGAATTAATAAAGAAATATTTTTTTGATCATATCATAAATCAAAGTCAGTTTAACTTTTTTTTTTTTTTTTTTTTTTTTTTTATAAAAAATAAAATAAAATAAAATAAAATATCTTGAATTAAAATGTTGCAATAATTTAAACAAAAAATTTCACGTTATTTTTTTTTTTTTTTTTTTTTTAAAGACATGAATCCCATTTTTGAAATTTTAAGCCATTAATCATTCTTCTTTAATAATTAATACATATAAAAAGTCCAAGTTAAATTAAATTCAAATTTTTTGTTCAACTATTGAATACATTTGTTTAATATCTATGTACTACATAAATAATTATAAAATTTGTAGATATTTTTTCTACTGAGTGTTAATTTTTAACTACACTTTTCTGCCCGTTAATTATTTCTGTCTAAAATTTTCTGATTAAGGTAAACTAGAAGAGATCAGTAGGAGAGATTACGCACATAAAGTATCGGGGGGGGGGGGGAGGTGAGGAGTGGCGTGCGAGGTGTTGTACAACAGCGATAGAAGAGTGCTGACTTGAAAGTGCAGCACTCTCCTATTGTTTCGACAGTCTAAGATAAAACGTGATTATTTTGTCTTGTTTTCAAACATAAATGCCTGAATTTTCATAACACTTCCCAGCAATTTCTATAGAATGGCAATTATTCAAAATATTTTATAAATAAAAATATTTCTCATAAGCTACTGACCAAAACAAAAAGTATAAACACCAGCAGTTCTCTAAAAAAGCGAATAATTATTTAATAAATGGCTGCGCAATCTCTCCTACTGAAATGGGAGAATTTGCGCATTTGATACGTAGGAAAGATTGCGCATTAGTTTTATTAAACTTTATACTACGGAGCTTATTGGTAACGGAGAGACTACGGAGCTTATTGGTAATGCCATGAGAATGAAGATAAGTTTGTTGAATGTCTAGAACTGTACCAGAAGGCAAACTCGACACGTGAACGGACTAGTTTAACCCATTCCAGACGGCTTGTCTTTCTGTAAACTGTCGATAGAATCCGAAATTGGACATTATTTAGAGTGGCATCGATTTACAAAGACATACCTCCTGTTAGATTTACAGCTTAAGCGCCATTGTTTAACCTATGGGAAATTTATCGAAAACTATATAATGCTTTGTTTATTATCTGTTTAGTTTTGCAACATTTTGAAGTACGAAGCTAAAATTTTGTACAGCTTTCTGCTGCTTAACAGTAGCGATAAAACTGAACGAATATATTCATATAGAGAGGAGGGTATTATGGAATACCATTTGCATTACTTAAAATAACTTTACTTGTTTTTAATAAAAATCCCCAAAACAATGATGAGTACATAGTGTAATTATTTGTAATGAATTGTCCCTGAAAAAAAAAATACAAAAAAATTATTTTGTTGTTAGAAAAAGTTTACTTGAAAAAAGAGTTACAAATGGCGGTTAATATGAAATAGTCGGGTAAAATGGAATAGGTGGTTTAAACCATAGAAAAATTAATTAGACTTCATAAAATGTAGTTATTTTTAACTGTAAAAACCATTTTTTTACAATTACGTGAAAGCCATTTCTGCTTCGAGTCTATTTCTCTAGTCACAGATATAATTTTCGTTCTCTGCTCCGGTACAGTCAAGATGGGCCCACAGAGAAGAGCTGAAATACATAGTTAAAATTTCCCCTCGTTCATCTTCGGAGAATTTTTAGTTGCAGAAGATGCATTCAGCGTTTTTATTTTCTGGTTCTTTAGTTGAATATATGAAGTCAATTTACGTAGTATTCCATAATACCCGACACGCCATTATTGAAAATGAACTTTTAAATTAAAGAACAATATACTTTCAGCTAAAAAACGACCAAAGTGTAACAAACTACAATTCTTTGAGTATACATTATGCTTAACATCAATATTCAAATCCCATGTGTACTAGTCAGTTTAAATGTTTGAAAACGTACCTGCACAAACTCTTGAAAATCACAAAACACACTTTGTTCTGTAGTGAATGGTACGACCACAATAATTGGTCGCTTCATACTGTATTGCATCATGGGAATCCTTCTTGAGTAATTCATGGTATTTCCATGATATAACAGCGCCAATCAGAGCCGAAACCTCGTTGTTCCATATTTCTCGACAATTCCATAATACCCTCCTCTCCTCTCTCTCTCTTTCTATATATATATATAAAAGTCGTCTCAAATTTCTCTTTTACAGACTGTAATTGTCTGAATTTCAATAAAATAAATAAAAGGAAATAACGTAAAGGTCTTTAGAATTGAAACAAAAAGATTTCAAACCATGTGAAATTTAGGATTTGTGTTTTGAACATTTTTTCACAGAAGATATTGAAAAAAAAAAAACTTTAATAAATGCTATACGATGGGAGGATTCTTTGATTAGAAGTGGGCAGAACCCGCCGTATGTCATTGGACACACATCTACTCGACATTTTTGGCTCGAATATGCATTGCACATATGGTGGTGCGCAATCCGCCTCGTATGGTTAATTTTTCGCTAGTGATTGTACGAAAGCTGCACCATTGACAAAAATAAGTGCAATGATTGAACAGGGGAACAGCCCCGGCTCACCGCTCGAAGAGCGGTGTTGAGCTATACGAGGACCGAAGTCCATACGTAGGGCTGTCCCGAGAAAGTGCAATGATTGTAAACAACAGATTAGGTAAGTAGAAAAGAAATTCAAACTCAAAAAGGAAATGTACTAATTTTAATTTTTTTTTTTTTTTTTTTTTTCTTTTCTTTTTCTGAATTTTTAATTATTAAATTAAAATATCGAACCATAATACAAAAATATTTGTTTACAAAAACTTTACAACAATGCCATTTAAGTGCAATTACTATTGTTAACAATTTAATTGGAGTTTTAATTAAGTGCAATTCCACTACCCATGTACGCAATCCCTCCAACCGTGTAAGGAATGACTGCGCAAAATAGTTCTATTGGCTTTATTAAAGCTGTTGCTTTAATTTATAGCATAACAACAAAATAGCAATGGAAATGTATAGAGAATGAATGAATTTAAAACTATTCAGCAATAATTTTGTAAAATATTCTTATGTAGATTTTTATATAATTTCCTTGAATTGTGCGCAAGTATTCCTAGCTATACTTTATAGATAAAAAATATTCCAAAAATTTTATACTTTTTTTTTTTTTTTTTTTCGCTTTAATTACTAGGCTAAAAACATATACTTAACTGCAGTGAAAAAAATAGTAATAAAAATAAAAGTATGGTGTAACCATTACAAAATTTTTTTGTATGTCATTCCACATAACAGAGCAGCCTACCTCCAATTAGTATGCCAGTGATACACCATAAAGCCGTATGAGTGACACACAAGATTTTTATTATATATATATATATATGTAACATTTACCGGATTTGATGCATTTGTCTATCATAGAATCTTCCAGTAAACGGAAATTTTGCAACATAGCAACGTTACCTGTTGTCCGATACGCAACCAAATAACAATAGCATAGTTTTTCATGATATTCGATTACAAACCAAATTGGTTGCATTTATATATTATGTTGCTGAGATAAATTCTGCTGAATTCAATACTAAAAGACATTTATTTAAAACAAGGAAGGAGATCTATAAAAATTTTAATACTAAAAGACTGACACATTTGTTTTGTTTTAATAAAGGCACAGCGTAGTGCAGTCGGTAACAAAAGTGTCCGAACATTAGCAAAAATTCCTATGTAAAAAAACTACACTTCATACGGTTCTGTTCAATAAATCCTTATCGAATCCTGTTCTTAGTCAGTGTAAGCACATGATTCGATAAGGATTTATTAAACAAAACTGTATGAAGTGTACTTTTTTTACATAGGAATTTTTGCTAGTGTTCGGACACTTTTGTTACCGACTGTATGCATCATGATAAAAAAGCGATTTTTCTTTTGTTCTGTTTTCTTTTTCTTTTTTTAATTTCCGATTTTAAATAAAATATTGCTTTTTGAATAGTATTATGAAATTTAAAGAATTTAAAATAAAAATATAAGAATAAAAAAATAATAATATCTCCGAAATTATCGAACATGCAAACTATTTTATTCTAAAAAATATTAAAATGGATTTAAACATTTCAGAAATTTCATATTGTTCAGAAAATATCACATTAATACACAATCATACATGAAAAGTACTGAATGGTTTAGACATTAAGCGTCTTGTCGATAGTTTTGTAAAACTTTATACTTTTTACAATAATAGATTATGATACTTACCTAATTTTACTAAAACTGGAGATAGCATTTGGATACTATTGTGTATATTAATATAGTTTAGTAAGGGTTGAAACAGATGATTAAATTGATTTAAGAAGAAACAACACAAAATTGTTTCAACAACGGATTACAACATAACTGCTAAATTTTACTCCAGTTTCATTTTGATCCTAACATGTTCACTAAAGCGCACACATACATAACACATCCTGTCTAAACCATCCTTCTCTCGCTACTCCATAATAATAATAATAATAATAATAATAACAATAACAATAATAATATCACTATAAATAATCACTATGATTCCCACAAAAAAGTATACAAATATTGTTAACATTTTCATTGCTCCCCCAATATTGCCCTCCATCTGTTGCCTGTTTTTACAACTAATCACTAAGGATGTGGCTTAGTTGCCACACAGCTGGTGACATCACAGCTGATGACAGCTGGTGACGAGTAAGAATTGAGCATGAGTAAGAATTGAGCAAGCACTGGAAACGAGCTATCTCGTCAGTGGTGAGTTATAGCAAGGAGACGACTGACGAGATAACTCGTCAGTGGCAGGGAAAGGGTTAATAATAAGTGAAATTCTGAGTTAAAGTTTAAAATTATTTGTAGCATTTTATAATTCAGAGTATTCCAAAGCAATTGTGGGTTTCTTCAATTAGTAGTTCGTTTTTCGCCATAAATTCTGAACTATAACTATATTATTTTCAATTTGTATATCTTAAATTTTAATCAGTCCTATTTAGTATTGCATAATATTAAATTAAAAATAATTTTTTTATTCTAGTTCTAAACAAAAGCGAAAATACGATGCATTGAAACAAAAACTCATTATCATTTTTGTTAATATACGATTTCTTCCATTTGTATGCTTTTAACAATTGTGGGTTTCTTGAATATGTGGCTCGTTTTTCTGATTAAATTATGATTTTTAACTAGATTACATTCAATATGTGTACCTTAAATTTTAATCAATCCCATTTAGCACACTAAAATGTTAAGTTCCAAACAAAAGCAAACAAACGATTCAATGCAATGAAATCTCATTATCATTTTCCTTAACATATGATTTCTTTCATTTGTAGCTTTTTATAATTCCGAACCATTCCAAAACAGCTGTGGGTTTCTTCAATTAGTGATTCGTTTTTCTCTATAAATCGTGAACTATAGCTAGATTATATTCAATTTGTGTACCTTAATTTTTAATTAATCCCATTTAGTACTCTAGAATGTTATTAAAAATAGAAATTTTATTCTAGTTCTAGACAAAAGCAAACAAACGATGCAATGCAACAAAATCTCATTATCCTTTTTTTTAACATATGATTTCTTTCATTTGCTGCTTTGTCTGATATTCCTTCGTGCAGAAAAGCGTATTTAATTGCTTTTTCTTTGGAATTAAATTTGATAGAAGAATATAATCTATCTCTAAACTAGGAAAAAAAAACTTCTTTATTGATTTTTCTCTAACGGTTTAACACATGTTTTCTATCAGCAGCGGAAAACTAAAATAATAATATAAATAATAATAATAGAACTTATTTTAATTCCAACAAAGGAAAATCTCATTTTTGTTAATATTGTGAAACAATGTTTATGTTAGAAGATGGATGTTATGTTTATATTGTTCCAATTAGCTTCAACAGAAAGTTAAAAACAATAGTTAAAAGAATAATTTGTCAAAAAAAAAAAAAAAAAAAAAAAAAAAAATCTGAAATACTTTTTAATACATAAACATGTACTCAATGTATTGTTTAAAAAACTTAATGTGGGGGAAATTATATATGCGATAAGAAACTACTTTAACTTCTTTGTTTTTCCCTGATCTCTGTTGTTGCAACCTAATATTTTTTCAAACAAAAACAATTATGTGTTTCATATTATGCCTCTCACCCCCTCCTTTTTTTTTTTTTTTTTTTTTTGAATGGCTTACATATAAGGTGGGAGGGAGGCACCAAACTGAATCATCTGAATTATTTTAGCTGAATTAAATTTAAAATAATGATTTTCCTCCCAGCAAATCGGCTATTTCTAAACATTGCTGGGAGGAAAATCATAATTTTAAATTTAATTCAGCTAAAATAATTTGCAGACCTAAATCCATTCATGAACTCGATTTCTTTGAAGCTTTTCATATTTATAAAAATTTTAAAATCCTTGTAAATTGTGATTTCGCTGTTCCCTATTCGTCTGACTGTTGGAAATTTTATATTCAGTCCACATTTTCTTAATTTTTCTACTCTTTACACAGCTAACTTTCCTAAATTCCTATATGCCACTCTCCCCATCTTTCCCTTAATCCTATTGGTTGAACTAAATCCGGCCCCTCTCCTATATATACGAGCACTTCTCCTGATTCAGAATCCTTTTTGCACTGAAGACGGTACGCTTTAGGCTACCGAAACAGCTGTATGCATTTGCAATATTTTTCTTTGGCGTTTCTGACGTAGTAGTTTATTCGAGCTTAGCTATTGTCACCCGTCCTTTGGTTTTGTACACTAGTGTGTGTATATATATATGCATATTAAATTTATTTTTTCTTTTCATTCCGTTTGAAATAGTTCGTGTAGTTAAATGATATTATTTAGATTTTTATTTCCTTTTCCATTATATACTGAAAAATAATTCAGAATATAGATGTGATTTAAAAGTTTTAATTACATGTTGCCCGATATTTAAGTTAAAATTTTATATTGTGTTATTTCGATAATTAAGATTCATTTACATTTATTGATACGTATATGCATTAAGATGGAGAAAAAAATGATAGTCAACTACCTAATATAAGTCACTTTCACATGATTTATGCAATTTGAAGGGAGAAACAGTAAAGCATTTATAATACTAAATCAATTTTTAAAAATTACACTTACACCGTAAATAATAAAAAAAACTGATGTTATTTATATTAACAAAAGGCTATGAATGTCGTTTACACTGGATATACGTCCTTATCCCATCTTTCATGTCGGTGTCTGATAGACACAGAGAAATCTAAGTTAGCAAGATGCATGTGATTTAGAAGAAACACTTATCGTGATCCAAAGCATGTTGAAATAACCTATGCTAGCTCTATATGTATAATATGTACGCTTGATTGTCCGTCATTTAAAGTAGAAAACGACAACAAAGCCTCGTGTCTAATATTTATTTCTTTTACCGGAAATTTATTAGAAAAATATTTATGTTATTAATAATTTACCTGATTAGTACATTACATATGAATTTAGAACTTTAGGTTTCTTCTAATCTATCACGCAATTCAAATATTGTGTTAAACTAAATGTGTTATTTTGATTTGTTCTGTCTAATTGTAAATTTTCACTGCTGGTTGAAGGCTGACTGCATGTAATGAGTGCAAGGATTTGGCACTATTGCGGGCCAATTTCTAGCATTATATTTTTGAGATTTCTAGCATATTGCGGGCAAATTTTTGCCAAGGTATTAGCACAATGCGGGTAGATTTCTAACATTATGTTCTGGCACTAATTTCGTAAACGGTTTGCTCCGATCTCATTCTTGGCGTATCTGTAATTTAAAATTAATAATAATTGCAATTAAAATGCTTATTTTTATAAAAACAGTACTATCGTCTGTCAGCTATCTATTTCACCAGCATCCTAAAATGAAAGTAAATGTCCGTCAGCTTTTAAAGATTGCTAATACAATTTACTAGTAAATTGCACTGTGCTCATGTGCACAAACAAGCATTTGGGACAAATTTCCATTCTGTCCCGAAATTAATCCTTTATCGTAAGGTTTTGGTCTTATTTTTGTGGACAATTAAAGGCTTATTAAAATAAGACAGCATGAAAAAAACACGTTTGTTATTTGAAACATAATCCGAACTCCATTGAGTTTCCGATTAACGTATTTGCCAGCTATGATGCGATGCAGAAGTCCTTGATTTGGCCAAAAATTTCGTTTCTATTATAAATTTTTGGTTAAATAATGGAAAAATAAAAGTTTTCTTCAAAAGAAAATTTAAAGTTATTTTATTTTTTTAATCATGCTAAAAATAAAACCTACTAATTACAAATAAATAATAAATAAACTATAGATGTGGTTTTAAAGTAATATTTCGGATAATCGGATGAAAAATGATTTGGGTCTAAAAATTGTATATCTGATTTTGTAGTATAATTATAGCAGTACCTAAATTATACGTTAACCCAGATTTAAATTATAATATATACAATATGTTTCAAATATTTGTAAACACGGAAAAGCTTGAAGAGACGGTATTTCCCTAAACAGACTAATTAAAAAAATTTCATTCTTTGAAATACTTTATCAGATGAAAAATCATAAGGCATACCTCAGAGTTTAGGGAACCTACATGACACAAACACAAAATTTATATATATATATATATATATACATATATATATATATAATTTCATTTTATCCATAGAGTTGTGCGTAAGAAATAAGCTATAAACATCTATTATTATTATTATTATTATTATTATTATTATTATTATATTGGGAAGCGAAATCGGCGGATTATATGTTCGAATGAAAATATGAAAATACCGAAATAAAATGGATTGAAAGCATAATTTCACTGATCACATTAATTTTATTTACAATAAAAAAAAATGTAATTTTGCTAATAATGTACTTTATCGATATGACATCATAAAATTTTTCACACGTGACTACTGTAGGGAAAATTGCTACATTATCATGTTATTGTTTTTATTCTATGAGGAAATTTTCGTATTTTATTCTGAAGTGTTTATATACTGGAGTGCATAATTATTCCGGAGTATTAAATTTACCATGAAATGAAGAAGGAGAAATCACCTTTGCTGGAAAACAAAAGATAATTTAGTATGGAGACTAGAAATCTAGAGAAACCATTGACATTTTACTTTCAGCAAAGTATCACAGCCATATTAGTAATTAACTATTTCATTTTCCTGTTTAAAAATTGCTTGAGTGAAAAGCCGTTATTAAAATAACATATTCAAATTTCATTTAAACGCAAGTATATAAATCATCATAATGTGTACTGACAATTAACATCAAATGACATACTACTCTACAGACTCCAGGCGTAAATCCCAGACTAGTCGCGTCGCCATTTACCCATAGCGCAGTACTAGAGCGACGTTAAACTCAACCAACCAACGCAGATTGTCACCAGTTGTCCATTGCGTAGCTCTAATGCTATTTCAAACTCACTCAACTATTTTTATTTCTCACCAAAAAACTAGTTATTCTTTTGGCAGAATTTTTCAAAATTGACTCCATATTCTTCCTAAATCGCCTAAACTGGTGGATCCAAAAATACTATTACGGATGAAAGCTAGAAGTTTAGACATCCTATGTGAAAGCTTAAATGCAGCGTCTCACATATTTTGTAATTAACTACATTAGTCGACTGATAAAATTTTTTTAAAACGAACAGAAATTCAGTAGTTGGTTTGATAATTTATTGGCACAAATAATATTTTACACGCCTTGTAGATAGAAAAGTTAACTTGGGCTATTTAACTAAAGTCCGCAGAAACTCCAGGAACTATAAAAATATAAGCCGCGAGTTAAGAATAACACTATTTAGAAGCAAACATCTTTGTTTCAGCAGCATGGGAATAAAAAGTATTTTAAAGGATCTTAAAAGGTATATTACTTAGTCTAAAAGGCATTCAGAGGGTTAGGTGAGAGAGGGCTTTGCGATAACGTGTTACTTAGGCAATGGTTTGGGAGCGAAGTCTGTGTGTTCTCAATCTCACAATCACGACCCAACTGACGAATCACGCCAAGTTTTCCAAAATACCACCAACCAAACAGAATCCATTGTCTCTCGCATAAATTAATATAAATATTTTGAATTTAGAAAGTCCGTTAAAGAATTAACGCCAAACCCCACGCAATAAAAACCGTCTGCTAAAGGGAGACACAAAGACGCAATTATTGCACATCCTGTCATTTAGAAATATAAATTACCCTTTAATGATATTACAACGGAAATTTATTGCTTAATTTAGTTCTAATAAATAAACTTACGCAGTTTAAAAGAATGAAATGTAATTATGTATACACAACGGTTAATAGATGAAAATAATATATCTTATATTTTATTTTATTAAATGGTTTAGTACAGAAAGAAATATAAATCTGAAAGAGCGTTATTTAATAAAAGACATTTATATTACTCGGAATAAATTTTTAATTTTAAAGAATACGTTTTTGCTCCCAGCAGATTTATTTAATAGATTAACAGATAAAATATTATTAAAATTAAGATATTTATTTATAGAGAGACAAATGAGATTAAATATAAAAGATAATTTAGAATTTCGTTAGATATTTTATTAGACATTTAATTTATTGAAAATATAGTAATTTATTATTACATTTATTTAAAACTGTAATCAAAACTCATATATGTGAAGGAACGCCTTAACACGACTTCTCCTTAGTCCCAACAAAAATAGTTATTTTAATAATAATTGTTATTTAAGTATTTAAAATAAATATAAATGATCCAAATAACCCGATAAATAAAATTTTAGAACCAAATTCGGATTAATGCTTTAAGATTAAATTAAATATCTCATAGTACCTAAATAATACTAACAGACCACATGTCCGTTCACCTTTTAATCTAAATTCAACTGCATCTTAAAAATATCTACAAGGAAAAAATAATATTAATTAACATAATTATAAAGCTCAGAGTCTATGTCAAAAGCATGTGACTGGTTAAAAAGATGAGTCGCACATTTGCTTACTGTCGGAGAGGGAGACTTTTTTTCCACAGTCACAGACAAGATGCTATATATTTTAAAATTATTTTCAGGCTGTGCTAGTTAAAGTGCCTGCGTTTGCTCATGCTTAGAAGCACGGTTCTAACAACTCATAATTTTATTTTATTTTACTTTATTTATCTATTTTGAATGATTCACTAAACTTAACAAACACACTTTGTAGTTACGACAAGCAGAGAAAAATTTGCTACTACGCCGATTAAATGTCGTTTCTGGGTAGCACCTGTGTATAAGGCACGTTTCGACCACGGAATGTGAAACTGGGAGAACTATGTGGAGTGGAGCTCAAAAGAGGGCTTCAAAGGAAAAAAGGTTACCTAACGAGGATGAATAGTAATAAAAATAAAATTAAATAATAAATAGGACTTATTATTTTGTATTAAAAATAAATAAGAAGGGCCACTGTAAATTTTCACATCATAACAAAAACAGACTCTACAACCAATTAAGGTGACCACCGAAAGCTCTAGATAAAATTTCGATTTTCTAAACAAGTCATTACAATTTTTTATTTTATTTAAGTTATTTTTAAATTTGGAGAGTAATTTGCTGCAACTATTAACTTTAAATTCCTGAGCAATATCTTTAAAGATATGAGAGAATTTTCTATTTTCATTAACTGAGGAGGGAGGCTAGGTATGAAGAATGATCTGTGCGCTAAGGTTGGAAGTAGGAAGTTGAATAATTTGAGCTAAAAAAATTTCTGATTGGATTAGTTTGGGGTGTGTAATTTTCTCCACAGAGTTGCCAAGTTTTTAAAATTTTAAATCAGAATTGACACCAGTATTTTTAAATGGAAAACTTTATATATATTTTCGACGATTAATATTACCAAAAACAGCTATAAATTTTTTCCGGTTTGAAGTCTCCCGCCGAAAACAGTAGACTTTTGCACCTATGCCTACAATTTCTGGGAATGGTATCCTCGGAACGTAATAGGATGTACCCCTCCTCTGTTGCAACATTTCAATTTTTCGGGATCAGTATTTCCCTTTTCAATTTCACAATTCTTAGACTCATTTTTTCCAGAGCATGAAACATCTTACAGCCATTCTAGAATTTAATTTACAATGATGAAAATACTGACATCGAAAAAGAAATGCTGCATTCGTTAAATATGTTTTATTACATGTCTTTTGAAAAACTTTTCTGTGTCCAAAGTAATACAACAAGATATTCACTTGAAAATGTTAAATATATTAACTTTTATATCAATTCACTACATTTTGTTCAAATTTGTACCACTATTGCAGTTTTTGTATAAACATTTTACGTTCAAAGAAATACCAGAATCTTGCTTTTTCGACTAATTTTATGTTCAATAATATGGTTTTTGCTTAATGGAACTTTTTCTCTTACTGGTGCACATTTTATCATATTTTAGAACTAGTTTAGAATTAAATAACATTCAAAGAAGATAATTTCTACATCACTTTCTTCAATCTGCTCTTTATTTCGACATCGGTAATCGTTTTACCCTATTTGTAACAAAGCAAGATATTTAAATGTAAATCCATTGCACTAATCCACGATTTGTAAGATGTACTGCGTTCAAATAGCCACACTAAGAAACTGCTTAGCCGTGCTCTCGTAATAACTGTATTTACTTTCTCTTACCCATAGAGTCGAGAAAGTATTGTTTTAGGTTCAAATTTTCGAACATGAGTTTTTGTTATATTTACATGTTCTGAGGTCCCTGAATACGAAAATCATGTTTTTAGCGAATGGTCTGTGTGTTTATCTGCCTGTCTGTCTGTGTGGATGGATGTCTGTGTGTCTGTGTGTGTGACTGTTATCAGCATATCTCAATAACAAATAGTAGCAGAAATTCCAAACTCGGTATTCTACATGTGTATCATATAGGGATGCTACAATAAGCTTCTTGTTGAGATGAAAGAAATGGTTCGTGTACAGGGACACTCAAAAATATTCAAATACATTACCTGGGAAATTGCAGGTAAGTAGAGTTTACCATCTATAGACTGCACTAAACCAAATTAAACGTATATATATATATATATATATATATATATTGTAATAGAGATAGTCAACTGGGAAAAATTTTTTGTATATGTAGGAGCCTCCCTCGAGGGGAGTAAATTTTCATGATGGGTATCTTTCAATAGAGCTCGCCAATACCTTTAAAACGAATGGTTGAACCATCGATCTGCGATATATTAAAATAAAGTTATCGATTTTTTTCATTTTTAACATTTTTTTTTTTTTTTTTTAATGTAATATTGAGAATAAATTCAACTTTTTTTGGATATTTAGTGTTATACTACTTCTCTAATATGGAAATCGCCTGCATTATCATAAAAGATAATTTGTTTAAATAATAATTTTAATAAATTATTTTTTAAAATAGAATTATTTTTTAAAAACGAATTAAATTCTATATAAATGTGGATGCATTAATGAAAAGGGGTGTTGAGGGGTACGGTAGCCTCTCCCCCCTCACACAGAACTAATTATCATATAAAACTCTTCCGAAACTTAATTTGAATTGTTTAACATAGGTTTACATAACAGTACTCGTTATCTTACCTTTTAATCTCCAGCCTGTATTTATAGAATTAAATTTCAAGTTAAGAGAAAGTCGTGTGAGTGACACCAGATTATTTTATTTTTTATTTTATTATTATTATTATTTAAATCAGCGGTTCCCAACCCATGGGCCGCGGACCACAAGTGGGCCGCGGGCAGTGCGGTACTGGGCCGTGGAATATTGAGGTCAAATACCAGTTTTTCAGGACGATTCACTAGTGAGATGTGGTGTTACTCAAGATTTCCGTGGTCCGTAGTAGTCAATAAGGAAAACGCGTTGGCTGTTGTTCAGGGATTTCATCAGATGAAATCCAATTGATCAGAAATCCCTTTGAAGAAAATTACCTAAAAACATTGAAATTATGTTAAAGAGTGGAAGACACGTTAATAGAACTATCATGTGACAAGATTCTAAAATCACTTTTTAAAACAACACCATTGGTCACGTTTTGGATAAACGTTCGGCAAGATTATCCAGCCATTGCAACAGTTGCACTGAGACACTTGATGGGCTTTTCAACAACCTATCTATGTGAACCAGCTTTTTCAACTTTAGTTTTTTTGAAAAATAAATATAGTAATAAAAATAATGTGGAGAGGGATTTGAAGCTAAAACTATCCAGTTTCAATACAGATATTGACTCGCTCGTGGAGGACAAACAACGTCAAAAATCTCATTAAGTTTTTTTTTTTTTTTTTTTTTTTTTTGATCACTTGTATTTGAAATTTATTACAGAAGTAACAGCTAAGTAAATACAATAAAGTTATTACTATTATTATTATTAATTCTTCTTGTACAGTATCTTTTACTAATTACTGATATATCTGCCCAGTATATACATATATATATATATATATATATATATATATATATATATATATATATATATATATATATATAACATATATAGATGTCTATTTGCCATTATATTTTTTACTTGTATATTAAGTAGTTAGTGGGCCTCAAAGTCTTTTTTATAAAATTTGTGGTCCGCACAACTAAAAAGGTTGGGAACCGCTGATTTAAATGATTTGCTGAACTTTACAGACACACTATGTAGTTACAAAATACAGAAAAAAAAATTGCTGCAAATATTTACAATATATTTTATTTATCTTACTAAAATAAATTTAATGTATTGAAAGTAACGCAACAAAATAATCATTGAAAAATATTAAAAATATTAAAAATATTAATTTTTTAATATTTCACTACATTTTGGGCAAATTTGTACCAGTATTACCGTTTGTATACAGGGTGATTATAATTAAAGTTGCGATTTCAAAACGCTATAATTTTAAAATTACCCATCAGAGTGATTTGATATTTTACCAGAGCAATCATGAGGCAATGTAATTTTGTTTGGGGGAGGAAAAAAGTAGTTCCAACATGTTCCTGTAGATGGCGCTGTCAGGGTAATGTCAAAGAAAATGCCTAAATTCACTCATTAAACACAGGGATGTTGTTAGCAACAAAATAAATAGCAGGAAACAATAGACTTCAAGGGTTTACTATACTTCTTTTTCGCAAAAAGACAAGAATACATGTTTACAGCGGAAACAGTCATAGTGAAAAGAGAAAAAGAGGAGCTTCATGAAACAAATACTTTACGGGATAATTAACGGCACATTTTGGAACTATTTTTTTTTTTTCTTTTGCCAAACAAAATTTCGTTGCCTCACGATTGCTCTGGTAAAATATCAAATCGCTCTGATGGGCAGTTTTAAAATTATAACGTTTTGAAGTCGTAACTTTAATTATAATCACCCTGTATACTAATTTTATTCTTCAATAAATAGTGAGAGATTGCTTTTTCGGCCAATTTTATGTTGAACATTACGATTTTTACTTAATGAAAACTTTTCTCCATTTTGTGCACATTTTATCACACTTTAGAACTTATTTAGATTTAAATAACATTTAAAGAAAATACTTTCTGCATCACTTACTTCAATCTGCTCTTTATTTCAAAGTTTTCAAAGTTGTAGTTTAAAAATAAAGTTAACGGAGATTTATTAACTCATCTTAGGAAGTATTGCAGTTAATTCTGTCAGTTTCCTTTGAAGCATTAAACTTAAGCTACTCTTACACCTTGTAATTAAGTAAACCAAGTCAGACTTCTTAAAGATAATGTAATTGCCATGTTGCAAAGAAAATCAGTGACTAACGCAGAAACTTGTTATTATGCTACAGATACGAAAATAAACTCAAAGATATTATAGAAATTCGTTAATAGGGCTTTCAAAGTTTAGATTCTAAGCAAAATATATGTTTTAGTTATGAACTGAAGACATGAGGAAATTTGCGATAAATGAAAATATTTTAATTTTAGTTAATATCTTAAGGATTTTATCTTGTCTATTTATAGATTTATCTTTGTGAAATTTCCACAAGAGTTTAAGTACCTATTTATGTTCAAGACATTTTGCAAAATTTTAAAACTCCTGTACAAACATTCGAGAATGAAGAATTTTTATCATACGTATTCCTTTGGCAAAGATTAAAAAGTAGTATATTGATATCATAACAGAACTTTCTTCTACATTTTCCAATGCATATTCACACAGTGCAAATAATTTATAAAAATTATTCTCAGACGATTGAATGCAGACAATTTTTTTCTCATAGACGGATAACACTAAATGTCCAAAGAATGTTGATTTTTTAATTCTATTAATAATATCTTAAAAAATTATGCATGGAATATATATATATATATATAATAAATATGATCTATTAAGCATAGTAGAAGCTAAGCAACAGATACAAGATCAATGAAACACCAATGATCAATAAGATTTAAAAAAAAAAATTATCATTGGATGAAATACACTAATGTAAAGAAACCAGATCTATTAATTAACAGCCTGCAAAAGAAACGAATCAATAAAGTAAAACAACATATCTTAACTTAAAACCATAAACTTATCAAAATTAATGAAAAAACAACCCAAGAAACACAAGATAGGAAGAAGGAGGCAGGCGGCAAGACTTGTGACTTGCCTGTGGGGTTACACTAGTTTTACGCCGGCAACACTCCCCCAGCCTGCCACGACCAGAACAGGAACCATATGGATTTAAAAAAGCAAAATTTCAAAGCAGATGAACAACAATGAAACCACGAAGCAACAATGAAATTCACCGATTGATCACATTGTGTTAAACATTATAATTAGAACATTAAATATAGTTGACAACTCAAAAAGGAAGAATCTGAAATTTTATTGGAAAAAGAAAGTTTGCATAGTAATACAAACAAATGCAACAAGCCTTCTACTTTTTTTTTTTTTTTTTTTAATTTATTTAATTTCACAAACCCACCCAACCATCCAGCCTTACAACACCACCCAACCTCCGTAATCAAACATCTGCCCACCCAACCGCCACCTTTTTTATTATCTTTTATTATTATTTTATAATTTTTTTGTTGATATACACAAAAGTGTACACAGCTTTTTTTTTTTTTTTTTGTACTGACAGGGACATGGTTAAGGATATAAAATGGAAAATACAAAGTTTTTAGGAAAACCCATTTTAGCAATGGCTGTGATCAGTTTATTAATATTCTTGTTTTTAAACTTTGCAGAGCATAAATTATTAATTCGTAATAAATGGTTAATGATGATGTTTCTAAATACCGAAAGATGCAGACAGGAATTAAAATGTGTAAATAACTTTACATTAAAACTAAAATCTTGCCGTTTGTCATAGATATCTGTGTAAAGTTTATTACCATCGATGATTATTTTGAGATCTAAAAAGTTATTTGATTGATTAGTTAGTATTTTGAGGTAGCTTTAAATTAGGTGGATAATTGAAGGAAAAGCCATTTTGTGAGTTCTTGTTGAGATAAAATACAATAATATCATCGATGTAACGATAAAATCGAACATCATCATTGCAAATTTGCTTTTCATAATAATAAAGATAGAGATCTGCCAAAATACTGGAGCTACAACCTCCTTGTGTGATGCCTAATTGTTGCAAATAGATATCTTTGTTGTGGAAGATATAATTATTATGGATAACAAAGTTAAGAAGTGTTTAAAATTTTTCTGCTTTAAAATTGTGAGGAAGATTAATTTGAGCTTTATATTCTTCAAAAAGACTGTAAATGATGTTGCTAAGATCTGATAACTCAATATTATTGAAAAGATCTTGAAAGTCAAAAGTCATAATATTGTCTATTGAAGCGATCGATTTGATGTATTGAATTAATTGAAAGCTATTTTTAAGACAGTGTAAATTATCAACTTTGCAAGTACACTTGTAAATTTGTTTTAAAATATCCAGTAGAGCTTTATTAGCATTGTTGTTATTAGTGTTACACCCAACAGTGACAGTGCGAAATTTAATTGGAGATTTGTGAAACTTAGGTATGAGAACTATATAAGGGTAATTAAAGTTATTAAAGGGAAGTTGAAGTAGTTTATAGTAATTATGTATTTTTCGGTTATTAATAATAAGGTTATTATTAGTTAAACTGAAGATTTTACTATTAGTGACTGAAGAGTTTAAAATAGAGAGATAGTAGGATTTATAAATAATGGCATAATTATTAGGTGATTTGTCAACATAAGTGATCACAAAGTCATCCTGTAGTGATTTGATTGCGTTGAGAAGTACAGATTTTTTAAATAACACCAGATTTGAAGAATTGATAAATAATGCATCTTTAATTTTTTGTAACACTAAAACTTTCCATTGAGTGAAGTAGGCAATAGGTATATTATGAGTAATAGATATTTTATAAATAAATAAATCTAGGTCATAAGAAAACTGTTGAAAGATTTGTGGAATGCTAGTTTTAACTGGAAGTCTAAATTTGGTGCCAAATTTCATGATTTTTTTTAATTGATAATTATCAACAATATTGAGATTACCAGTGATAATGTGTCCATGGTCTCTGTCAATAAATTTTGAGAAAAAAGGATCATTGCATTTACAGGTTACATTGTTAGTAAAAGAGGTAGACTTAAATACAGAATTATAATTGAATATATTTCTGCCAAGAGGAAGAGGATATTTGAAGGTACGAGATAGATTTAAATCTTTAATCCGAAACAAACATTCTTTGTCATTAATGATAGACGTAATGTTAATACTGTTCAATATTTGATTTGTAAAAGTCACAATTAATTGAGTATTTGTTTTAAATTTGTTGGGGTTTTTATTAATTTTTAAATTAAATTGTTTGATTTTGTACATTATAATATCATAAAAAATGTCTGAAAAATGTTTATTATAGGATTGGCTTTGAGAGACATTCAGAAAGTTTACTAAGTATTTCTTTTTAATTGCAAAAATAAATTTTCGAATAATGAACCAGTTATAGTTAGATAAGTAATTAGTCTGTAGATCTGAAATGAGTTTAATAATGGCACTTTTAGAAAAGATTAAATCTGTTTTTTTACTACCTCGTTTAGTTCTAGAAGTTTTATTGTTAATTTTGTGATTGAGTTGTGCATAAATAGTCGAATAATCATGTAGAGGGTTGATGTTAGAATATGCTTTAATAGTTTTATTAAAGTATTCGGAATTTAGGCCATATGGATAAATTGTATTGTAATATTGCATAAATTTTGATTCAAGAAATAGACGCTCACTTTTATTTTTCTGAATTTTGACAATCTCTATGGTACATGAATTAAAGTTATGTGATTTAAAGTGTTGTAATTCTATAGTTGATTTAGAAGGTGCAGCTGTAGATGAAAGGTTTTTAGAATCTGATCGATGCTGGTTAATACGTAGATGTAGAGGAGTGGAAGTTTCACCAATATAACTTAGTTTACAAAGACCACAACTGATTTTATAAATAACATTGTATGCCTGACAAAATGGAACCAAAGAGTGATTACTATTCAATTGTGTGCGAGAGGCCATAGGGCAAGTTTTACATCGCTTAGAACCGCATGTTCTAAATTGAAGTAAAGGAGGAGGAGATGATAGGTAACTGGATGTCGATCCAAGGATATCCCTATATATATCCTTGTACCGGGCACAATACTGCTGTGAAGCTAAGCATTTTTTGCCAGGATCTAAAAATTTAATAAACAGAGTCATTAGAGGAAAAATGTTTTTGTATATTCAAAAATTAAATTCAATCAACAAGTAATAATGATAAGAAATTAGAAATCTCAAGGCAAGTAAGTATTTACATTAGTTTTATCGAAAATGGGCTATACCAAATTCAATTACTTAATTAAATTGATTCTTGATTAATAATTATCTGGATTAATGAAAAGTGAAGAGAGAAAAAAAATAAATAAAAAAATATAATAATAATAATAATAAAATAATATGTACATATTTACAGTAAACCTCCTTTAACCGAATCTATTGATTTGGTTCCAATTACAAATTAAATTAAATTTTGCCCATTTTTTAAGTAAAGTAAAAAAAAAAAAAAAAAACTAACCAACACAATTCACAAAATGTCAGGCACAAAATGCTAAATAAAAAAAATAATAAATATTCGACTACACATACACAACATATTTTTTATCATGATTTACGATGGATCAGTGAATGATATTCTAAATATATTTATCTAATTAAAGAATAAGTTATTAAAGTAAGTTGCCAACTATACAGTTAGTTAAAAATGATCCAGGGCCAGTGACAAAATACTGTCGCAAAACTTTACAACACTAGAAGAATCATAATATAAATTTTAAATCAGTAAATAACATATTGAAAAAATTAGAGAAATTACAGAAATAATACAAATTGTAAGAGCGCAAATGAAGCTTTAAACAAAGTGTATAATACAAAAAATAGTGTTAATGCCAATTTAAGACAAATCTAAATAAATGAAATTCATATATTAGATAATTTAAATGACATGAAGCAATAAGTTTTATTAAAGACAAAATACATTCAAAATTTATGCGCAATTGCAGCAGGTTTAATTTTAAATGTAAATATAATAAAGATGATCTATTAAGCATAGTAGAAGCCAAGCAACAGATACAAGATCACTGAAACACCAATGACCAATAAGATTAAAAAAAAAAAAAATTATCATTGGATGAAATACACTAATGTAAAGAAACCAGATCTATTAATTAACAGCCTGCAAGAGAAACGAATCAATAAAGTAAAACAACATATCTTAACTTAAAACCATAAACTTATCAAAATTAATGAAAAAACAACCCAAGAAACACAAGATAGGAAGAAGGAGGCAGGCGGTAAGACTTGTGACTTGCCTGTGGGGTTACACTAGTTTTACGCCAGCAACACTCCCCCAGCCTGCCACGACCAAAACAGGAACCATATGGATTTAAAAAAGCAAAATTTCAAAGCAGATGAACAACAATGAAACCACGAAGCAACAATGAAATTCACCGATTGATCACATTGTGTTTAACATTATAATTAGAACATTAAATATAGTTGACAACTCAAAAAGGAAGAATCTGAAATTTTATTGGAAAAAGAAAGTTTGCATAGTAATACAAAGCAAATGCAACAAAAACATTTTAGCAGTGGCTGTGATCAGTTTATTAATATTCTTGTTTTTAAACTTTGCAGAGCATAAATTATTAATTCGAAATAAATGGTTAATGATGATGTTTCTAAATACCGAAAGATGCAGACAGGAATTAAAATGTGTAAATAAGTTTACATTAAAACTAAAATCTTGCCGTTTGTCATAGATATCTGTGTAAAGTTTATTACCATCGATGATTATTTTGAGATCTAAAAAGTTAATTGATTGATTAGTTAGAGTATTTTGAGTTAGCTTTAAATTAGGTGGATAATTGAAGGAAAAGCCATTTTGTGAGTTCTTGTTGAGATAAAATACAATAATATCATCGATGTAACGATAAAATCGAACATCATCATTGCAAATTTGCTTTTCATAATAATAAAGATAGAGATCTGCCAAAATACTGGAGCTACAACCTCCTTGTGGGATGCCTAATTGTTGCAAATAGATATCTTTGTTGTGGAAGATATAATTATTATGGATAACAAAGTTAAGAAGTGTTTTAAATTTTTCTGCTTTAAAATTGTGAGGAAGATTATGTATATAAATTTGTTTTAAGTCATCACATATTAATGGTTAAATCATTTGTTTTATATTGACAATAAATTTTAAAAGATATCCATATTGGAAATTTACCTCAGCCCGTGTCAAGGTGTAACTAAATATCAATTTATATTAAATTCTTTGCAGTAGTTCCTGAGATACAGTTTCCACAATTTTTTTTTCACGCACACACATAAACACATAGAGACGGAGAGGCAGATAGACATTCATATTCCAAAAATATTTAAGACGTGTGCTACATCTCTAAACGTGTAAATTCATCAAATATCCGAAGTTGTATATTTTTACAGATCAATACTTTCTCCTATTGAAAATAGAAAAAAGCAATAAAATTAAATGACTGTTTTTCTAATCAGCATTTTTTAAACATTACTGGATTGCATAATAAAACTGTATTGCATACAATACAGCAAAGTATAACGCCGTATTGATTCGTATGCTAAAACTGTTTTGATTTTCAAATGTCATGACGGACATTTTACATCCACCCCTTGTTTAAACAAAACTTTCTTTTTAATATATATATGTATTAATTACTTATTAATTAAAGTGTATTTGTATAAAAAAGGCGCCAAAGGCAGCAGAACAGACAATAATTATTGTCTGTTCTGCTGCTTCCACCCACTGAATAGGAAGCGGTAGGTGTTTTTCACATGCAGTGTTGTTTTTACAATTGTTCTTCGTTACTTTAATTCGTTATTTCTTTGTTTTTATTAACGTTTTTTCTTCTTGTTGACTACGCCTACTTGTCATTATATATTTTTGTATAACTTTTACTGCTGCCTTTGGGCTTTGGCGCCTTTTTTATACAAATACACTTTAATTAATAAGTAATTAAAATATCTATATGTAATGGTTTTAAGCTGCATTTGCGCTAACATTGCATGTCCGTAATAGCATAGCCTCCTTAACTAGATGCCTGTCGCGTAGCTCGGAAACTAGGCAACAGTGGAAGAGGTAGACAGCGCCACCTAGTACAGATTATAGGACTTTTTTATTCAACTGTCACCAATAACTCAAAGAAGTGATACATGATATATAAAATCGACGTTTCTTCCAGTCTATTCGCCTTTTATGTATATCATATCCCATTTTTTAAAATTTTTGGTGGCTGTTGAGAAAAAAAGTCGCGCAATCTGTACCAGGTGGCGCTATCTACCGCTTCAACTGTTGCTTAATTTTCGAGCTACGCGACAGGCATCTAGTTAAGGAGGCTATGGTAATAGTATAAGTTTTACATCTTGTGGGTGTGCTTTGTTGTTTCACTTGTCTTGTTTATAGTTCATTTTTCTAGTTAATGCAGTTAGGTCTATGTACCTACAAAAATCATTTAATAAATATGCTTCGTAAAACATATAGAAAATGAGATACTATAAATATAAGAGTGAACTTTGTAAAACTTGTGTGAAGAGTCCCACTATTACTGCTCAGTCGCATACAATTCTTATAACATTCTGAAAATTCAATAATATTATATATAAAATTACTTGACGTGTTTGCTTACAGAGTTACATTGGCCAAACTTCAGGAGAATTACACATCAGAATTATTTTACATGGAGCACAAGTTAAAAAAGCTGATTATCCGTCTTTTGAGATTTTACATTTCAGGGAACACTCTTTTGTTTTTAATAGAAATTTTAGCTCATGTTGATGATGAAAAAGAAAGACTCTCAGTGGAAAATGATTTTATATTTAAACACCGAACTTTATATCCTTATGGTCTTAATACTAAATTAAACAATCTTAATGTTAATCAAATTGACAACATTTATGTTTTTTTTTTTTTTTTTTTTTTGAAATCAATAATCTTATTAAAATACAAAGAGGTAAAAGAGGTTCTCGTATTAACAGTAAAAACAATAATTTTCTGGATGCTTGTATTTGGTTAAAAAATACTGAGAGCGATTTTTTAAATAATTATAAAGTTAAAACTGTAAAAAATCATATTTTTCAATTAAAAATTAGTAAACTTAAAAAAATTAAAACTTTTGCTTTGAATTACAATTTAAAAAATAAACAATTAAAAGATTTAATCAATGATTTATTGAATTTTAAATTGAAATCATGCAAACTTAATAACAATGTACTATACTTCATTCTGCTTTTTCAACAAAAGTCTTTTAATAATTGAAATGTAAATAGAACCATTGAACATATAGCAATTTATTTTACATTAAAGAATTATCCTATTAGAATTACCTATAAGTATGCACAACCTTCTAGTTGCAGAGTTTTTAATTACAGGAAGTTTGCCTTTGAGGATACTGGTGATGAAAATAAGTGTTGTTGACATAACGTGAATTTTAAAAATTATATCAATAAAGATCATGGACATATAATAACTGGTGACTGGAATATTGTTGAAAATAGGAATGTAAGGCATTTTTTGAGTCTTGGTACAAAATTTAGAGCTAACTATTATATAAATCCTAAAAAAGCTCTTGATACTTAATGTAAAGATCTAATTAAATATTTTAAGGAATTTATTCAATTAAATCTAAATCAAAATAGTTATGTATATCAAAAACTAAGCAAAGATGATTTAAGTTTTATTAAAAAATACAAACAAATTTTATTTTTGTACTTACTGTTAAGGCTGCCAATAATTATGCCATCATTTGAAAAGAATTTTATGCTGAAAAAATATTTTCAGAATTAAATAATTAAAAATATTATGAAAAATACAACCTGGACAGCAATTCCATATATAATAAGATTTCTTCTTATATTAAGAAATGCAAAAGCCTATTCAATAAACATCTTACTTTACCAAATTATAAAAAATTACCTTTTTTGTTTTTTAACACCTAAATTCCATAAAAACCCAATAAAATTCAAATATATTTGTTATACTGTTGGCAGCGTTAGTAAATGTTTCAATATTAAACTTCAATTTTATTTAAAGCTTATTTATGACTTTCTAAAAAATAAATATAAAAATTCAAGCTATTTTTGGTGTATTGACAATAGTTATATGAAATTATTGAAAAGTTAAAAAATATGGACACACCTACTTCTGCACAAACATTTGATTTCGAAAATTTGTTTTACGTTATCCCTATTGATTTATTGTATAGCACATTAATTACATTATTCGACTTTTTTGATATTGTAAATCAATTAAGAATTGATAGAGATTTATTTTTAAATCTTTGCCATTTTTGTTTTAACAATAATTTCATAATAAAATCTATAAACAAGTTCATGGTATCGGAATGGGCACCAATTACTCCAGTACAACCGCTAATTTATTTTTATTCTTCTATGAATATACTTATGTTATTAAGTACAACAAAAAATTAAAAATTTACCGATATATAGATGATATTTTAGTCTTAAATTTTAATTTTACAGATATTTTTAAAAGCATATATCCTTCCTGTTTAAATTTAAATAAAACTAATAATAAAGGTGACTGTGTTAATTTCTTAGATATTTTTCTTGATATTCAACATAATACATTAAATCTGGATTTATATGACAAAAAGAAAGATTTTTCATTTAACAGTTACAGCATGCCTCACTGGCACAGCAATTTGCATAAAAAAAATCTACATTAATATTTTGATTGGTCAACTAAATAGATTTTATAAGATATGCAATAAACATTCAAATTACAATAAACAAGTTTTTAAATTCATTGCTAATCTCTTTTACAATAATAACTATCGATTGAATTTCAAAAAGTTTTACACCAATAATTTATATAAATGTTTGCGATTGTGGTGATACCATCGGTAATGTTTCTTCACGTACGGTACTTGGTGTCTGGTGGTGCTTGCTGATGAAGACTCATGGCCAAAGTCCAACTTATGGAGCGCCTTCTGTTGGACTGCAGCTGAGCGACTTGGAGAGTCTGGATTATGATATTGGAACATCGGACAAGACAGCGCCAGTATTGAGCCACTACGTGTGAATCTGCTTCTTTTGCTTTAAAGACCTATTTCTACAATTCAGTAAGTTCAATATATTTCAATTCATTACAATATCGTTTTGCTTTTCAGGTCTGGGTGGGAACATGACGATCTATCATGTCATTTTATTAAATTATTCTTATCACAAATGTTGACTTTGTATTTTTTGGACTATTAAATTTAGTTATGTTGCTTTTATGAAGCAGTGACATTGTTATATCTAATTTACCTTTAATTACATTATTGTTGTTATACATAATTTACCAGTAATTTAATCTTGTTTTAGAATTTCATTGATTTTTGTTGGGAATACGCTAGTTTCGCCATGTTTCCGGAACCTGCTGGGCCTTTTTCAATTTACTTTATTGTATGTTCTGCTGCTCCCACCCACTAAAGAGGAAGCGGAAGGGTGTTTTTCACATGTAGTGTTGCTTTTACAATTGTTCTTCGGTACTTTAATTCGTTATTTCTTTGTTTTTATTGATGTTTTTCTTCTTGTTGACCACGCCCACTTGTCTTCAAGTCTCTACAAATTTTCAAAATTATATATATCTATATGTGTGTGTGCATGTATATAATTCAAACTGAAAAATAGCCTTTAATATTTTTTTAAAAGCATTTTGAACGCATTTTCGTAGAAAAAAAGTTTATTAGTAAGGTAAATGCATCAGTGGTGGACATGGGGCCATACTCTGCATTTTGATAATTAAACTTTAAAACTAATCTGTATATGTAGTGCATAGATACGTTCTGTATTCAAGATTAGTGCTACAACACTTAGTATCTTGATCTACGAAGAATTAAAACCATTTATTACTGAATTAGATCAGTACATCAGAAGCCTCAACGTCCTATTTGCATCAGTCATTACTCATCAGAACATTTTATTTATTTAATATTATTTATTAAAATTATTATGTATATATATATATATACATATATATGATTAAATAGCTACATAAATATATACGTTTCTGGGGTATCTAAATTTGATAACAAGTGATTGCGTAATTATCGGAATTATTTTGTGTAGGCCTGTAAACTTATTACCAATTCTATCGATACCATTTTCCCCAGAAACCATGCATTTAAACATTGTAATAATGTATGCTTTTTCATTGTGTTTAATGGAGTATAACCATCTTAAATTTCACTTATAAAAATACCGTTTATTGACCGCAATGGTACGAAATTCTTTTGTACTAGAAACAGTTATTGTATACATTAACAAAAAATATACAATAATTAATATTTGTACAAATTTGACATCATTTGGATGATTACAGAATGTCATTGTAAACCTTTTGTGTGGTTCTGTAAGCAAATTATTTAGTCGATACATTTTCTTTCTACAGGAAACAAACTTTTTAGCATTTTAATAATGTCGATCAACTCCATTATGTTCAATGCAGCATAAATGCGTTAAAATGCGCTTAAATTAAAATCTGTCCATAGCCTCTAATATCACGAAATTCTTCTGTGCATCCTTGTAAACGAGCTATAAACATTATATACACCAGTAAAAGATAGACATCTTATCGCTCATGAATAATTGTTCAAAATTTGACATAATTTGGATGAATACTTGACATTGTCGAAATACATTTCTAAGGCCCTGCACATTCATTATTAAGTCTATGCACACCCTTTTTTCTACAGAAAGCATGTTTTTAAGCTTCTTAATAATGTATGCCATTTTTATTTTTATGAATACAATGCAACCACGTTAAAGTGCTTTTAAATGAATTTCATCTCATAAGCCGTAATGATAATAAATACTTTGGTGTGTTCCTGTAGACGAATCATAAACACTATACACCACAAACACTATGCAACTATTTTTCTTGACGCATGAAGATGTACACAAAATTTCATGCCAATCTGGTGATTTTTGTAGCCGTTATTGCGGTACAGAGAATTTCTATCTATAGGTCGTAATGATAATAAGAACTTTGGTATACTCGAACCACAAACAAAATTTGCATTTAGTCGGGTGACTTTTGCGGTCACTATCGCGGTACACACAGACACCCAGACGCCCAGAGCCCAAAATCTTTTTGAGTCTACACATGGAGGTCTCCACTCTGGTGTTTCAGCAATGAAATCAATTTAACTAAAGCACTGCGAGAGTTTTATTATTATTTTTTTCCTTTTATATTTTTTTATTCTTTTAGTTTTGATTAAAAGAATTTTTTTTTTTTTTTTACTTTACACCTACCTGTTTTTACCTATTTTCTTGAAATATTTGCTTTCACATGACTAAAAGAAAAATAAAAAAATTCATTTATGATGTTAAATTTTGGATTTTATAATAGCACTTTTATGCCATCCACACAGGTGGCAAAATAAGTTATCATTAACATTAGTGGACATCGCTGTAAGTTGCAGGGTCATTTGGTTTTTAGGGGGAGACCCAGGAGTGGACGCATAAAATAGTATTTTCAAAAATTCGTGATGTGAAAATGAATATATCCATTCATTTCACTCAAAATCAGATCGGTATACTACAAAAAACGATTACAATAGTTTATGCAGAATATCTATTCCCCTTCCATTTTCCGAGATCCTTATACACTACTTTATTCATATAGTAATCGTAATCATATTCATATAGCATGTTTCCAGGATTGACTATGCGAAAAAATTACTAATGGGTCGTTCAGAAAGTTCGTCCCAATTTTTGTTAGGTGACGTAAGGACAGGTCTGAATATATCAGGATGATTGAAAACGAATGACATGCGTACATATTCTAAAAGTTGGTACTTTAGAAATATTTAGAAAGAAAATGATTGCGACATGTTAATTGTTGTCAGTTTTATACAGCTTTGAATAGGGAAGCAAATAAAGTGCATTAAGGTCATTGAATGTTTTTCTTTCACCGAAAAGGCAAAAATGCCACACAAGCGGCAAACAAAATATGCGTTGTTTATGGAGAAGGTGTTGTAGCTCAAAGAACTGTGCGGAAGTGGTTTGCTAGGTTTAAAGCTGGCAATTTCAATCTTGAAGATCAAGAACGCCCGGGTAGGCCCTCCACCACAGATGAAGATCAGATTAAAACACTGATCAAAAATAACCCCCACTATACGACACATCAACTAGCGGGAATGTTTAAAATATCAAAATCCACTATCCACAAGCATTTTGTCGAGCTTGGCTATATAAACCGTTTAGACCCACGATTTAATTGAGAAAAGTCTGATGGATCGCATTTCCATTTGCAATTCGCTATATAAACACAAAAAAGAGACACCTTTTTTGAAGCAATTAATGACAGGGTATGAAAAATGGATTGTTTATAATAATGTTAAGCGAAAACAGTCTTAGGGAAAGCGGAATGAACCACCTTTAGCCACTCTGAAAGCCAGTTTTCATTCAAAGAAGTTCATGCTCTGCGTCTGGTGGGATTGGAAAGGAATTTTGTATTATGAGCTTTTACCAAACAACGAGACGATAAATTCAGAAAAGTATTGCTCTCAATTAGACGAATTAAAGTAATCAATCGAACAAAAACGTCCAGAAATAGCAAATCGTCGTGTTCCATCAGGACAGTGCGCATCCCCATGTGTCTTTGACAACTCGACAAAAGCTTTTGCAACTCGGTTTGGTTGTTTTACTTCATCCACCATATTCACCAGACCTCGAGACCTCAGATTTTCATTTATTTCGATCATTACAAAATTCCCATAAAGAGAAAACCTTCAACTTTTTGGTCGAGATAAAAAATCATACAGAAAAGTTTTTCTTTGAAAAACCTGAAAGGTTCTGGAAGCACGAAATTTTCAAGTTACCTGAAATATGGAGAATGGTTTAGAACGAAATAACACCTATACAGGATAATCTAACAAAGCCATAACAAAATTTAAATGTGTTGCATTTCAATTTTCCTTCAAAATCGGCATAAACTTTCCGGACAAGCCAATATATTAATAAAGTGATGGAAGAGTCACGAAAACAGGCGCGTCAGAAGACACCCATTTATCACTGTTATTATTATTATTATTCAAATTGTGTGAAGTTACTTGCATTTTCAGAAATTACCCACAAACTCTTGAAAATATCTGAAAAATGATTGAACAATCTCGTTATACATGAGATTATCTTATAAGAAAGTGGTTAAGATGTTATTTTTAAAATATCTCATTTAAAATATATGTGATTACTACATCAAAATTCTATTATTTTTGAACACCAGAGTTTTATAAGTACTTTTTTTACTGTAAATGATAAGCAGATATTTATCATACCGTAGTTTAATAACAAAATTAAGTAACATTCAGAAATATTTATATTATACTGGTAAGTTCAAACTATTAGATATTTTACTCTTTAAAAACTATTTTTAAAAATGTAAAAAACTGTAAAAAAAAAAAAAAAAGAAAAAAAAACTGTAAAAACTTTGTTATAAAACTAGTATTAAGTTAACCTTACTAGTAGGATACAATTTAAGGTCTGTTACAACCATAGTCAATATCCCCGCAAAATAATAACTGTCTTCTTAATCGCATCTCGCTTTGGTTGCTTAAATTGGGATTGACCAGTAGATATATAATCTGCAGCAAAATTATTGAAGCACGCATCCACATTTTCATGTATATATATATATATATATATATATATATATATATATATTGATTTGCTCGCTAATTTTTATCATCAAATTACTTTTTCTAAAACAGCGTAAGACTAAGATCATGCTTCGACAAATATTTACTTAACAAAACAGTATTAGGAATAATTTAAATAGGAATTATTGCTAGCGCTTCAATAATTCTGCTGCCGACAGTATACCTAAGAAAAAGAATAACCTTTGCAAAATTTGTGGTAATTTTTAATTTTTGGTCATTTCATGTTTTCGGAGGTACGGAACAGTAATTGGAAATTTGCGACATAGGAATCCTTGAGTATTTTATAATTATAATAAAAAATCGCATTAAATCGTAAATTTTGCATATTTCTTAAAAAATATGATTACCTTTTGCTTATGTAAAGAAAATATCGTCAACATCATGAACAGCTCTATTAATTTTCAGATATATTGCCGTTTAAACAATGCTTTCACCTTTAATTAGACTTTGTAAAAAAATTAAAAGAAAACGAAAGAAATGATCAAACATTCCAGTCTTTCTGGTTAGCTGTTGTTTACTTTAAACCTCCCTGCCTTACTTCTTCCGCACGCGGCGAAGTGGAACATGAAATTTATTTATTTATTACTCAATTCCTTTATAAAGGATAAATACTGCGAAACAATACAGCGAAAATTGTAAAAAAAAAAAAAAAAAAAAAAAATGTACGAGCAAGAATCAAATATGTTTCTTACAAGGTTTAATAATCTTACTGTTTGCTACAGTGAGAATTTTCAAAGGTGTCTTTACGATGTGGAAACATGCCTCTGTTGTTTTTGGAACGGGAAAGCACCACCGAGCGGCAGATTTCTTACTTAGTATAGTCAAAATTATCAAAGATCGTTAACCAGATGGCCGCCGAAGGCGAATTGTTATAAATAAGGAAGTAATATTCACTGATATTTCAGTAAGTGTTTATTTTAATCAAAAGGTTTGTATGACATTTTATTAAAAAAAAAAAAAAATTCTAAACATTAAAATATCGCACATTTGATTTTATGACAATTTAAATGTGTACTTTTCCTTAAATAATTATTTTTTATGAATTTATAACTATATTCAATATTTACTTAATATATTTATAAATAAATTTACATATAAAAATATGGGAAATAATTAGACATATAGTAAAATTATATGTCTCACAAATACTGTAAATTCTATGTAGAACCTTATAAATTACAAATCTCTCCCTTTTTTCTGCATACATGTATTTATATATAATAAGATTAGAATAATAATGGAATCTAATAATAGTGTAGATTTTATTTGTTTCGTTTTCCTCCCTAACGTTAAATATTCTATTTATCCTAGAATTTTTGTCTATTCAGCCTTTGAAACAAGCAATATATTTTATTTATTGGCTGTAATTAACTTCTTTCTTTCCAGTAAAGGTGCTTGAATCTGCCTTTCAAAGAATATTTATTTGTCACATTGATACGTAAAACTGTTAAAAATGTCTCCGTTATAGGTATACAAATCAGTCAGCTCTGACACTATCAAGTAATATAACACTTACGTCTTATGGCATAAGATAAGCTTTTCCAATAGAATTATATTCATATAAAATATATTTTTTAGTGATTCTTCTTACAATTTAAGAAATTTTAGTGTTAAAGAAATTTCAAGCACATTTAAACTTAAAAATAAATTTCTCAAAATCTTAATATTTAATTCTCTTTGGCGGAAGCGAGTTTTCTCTTTAAGTATTATACAGTAGAAATTTTCTTTGAAATCCTTATTTCATTTTTATTTTTATTTATTTTTATTTTTGTAAAGTTAACAATCATAAAATTGGAGTCTAAAATAACATGCTTCAATTAAGTAATAATATGTTTTTTTGTAACTGTTGCAACAGATGAGTTAATTCACATTTAATAAATTCTTCTCCAGTTAAGGGATTTGATTTTGTATCTTAATGTTATCTTATAAATGTATTGAAGTAACGTTCCATTTTAAACATTTTAAACGATTAATTTTTAAGCTAAAAATGTTCAAAATGTTCTGCATCAACAGTAATGCATCGTCTGCAACAATGTGAAACACATCGAGATGGTTTCTATAGGAAGTGATATAAAACCCATTTATTTTTAGCAAGAAATTCTTTGATTCATTAACAGAACGCAGGGATTGAATAATTTAATTAAATATTAGTAAGAAAACACGTATTTAATTCAAGTTATATTTTCTATTTACGGTAAATTTAACTGATATTTTCTAATAGATTTTGAAAGCCGATAACATTTATTTTTGAAATAAGTATTAGAGTTAAACACAAGTGCTTTAAATAACATACCAGTAAACGAAGTTAAGCATTCTGTATATGAAAAACACTTAAAATGATCCTCTTAAAATGAAATATGATCGAAACGAGCACATAGCATAAAACTTTTACTACCAACGTTGCCTGACATGTGTATTTCGATTGCAAACAGTAATTAAAGTGCAGCCATATATCCTAAAACTGGCAGTGAGGACGCTTCCAAAATATTGGAGGGATTCCTGCTTGGCCGACAGTTTGCAATTTGGAAAACGTCCAGTAATTTCGCACTCTGTGTTATTGCTCATTTTCTCTGAGTCAGATGACTGTTACCCCTATTTTAGCATTGGACTCGTTAAGTTAGCACTTGCGCAGATGCTTCCATGGTTTCATGAAATGTGGTCGAAGAATACCTGATTCCTCTCTAAAAGATGCTTTAAAATTTTAGAAAATCTGAAATAATATTTACATATAACCAGAAATAAAATTATCTGATGCAGAATTTCATTTGCACATGTTAAAAATTTAAATGGTTATATGAAGAGTAAACAGATTAAACATCTGTTTTAATTTTAATTTTTCTCAATTATTCATTTTTCTTTTAAAACTTTTGAGAGATTTCTAGTGCTAAATAAGCTAGACTTATCTTTTTGTAAATTCACAAATCTAGCATCCATTTTATTTATTTATTCAATGTATAGGTAGTTTCTTGGACTATTCTCACACCTCAAATTCAGAATCATGCATGGATCTTAAAATACGAGAGAAAATAATATTCATGTAATAGCCTTACACTATGTACATTTCTAATAATATAGAATTGCAAAACGTTCATATTTATAAATTCATATATACATTACATACTTGCCATCCTAACCCAGAAGATTGTTTGTCCCTGCCCCTTTTTGTACACCACTTAATTTTTAGAGTAATTCTCTTCAAATATATTTACGATTAAATGAGACGAAAAGTACTCTAAAAAGAGACTGGTGTGAAAAGATGGGCGTAAAGGGGCGGGACTAACAATCTTCCGGGTTAGGTTGGCATGTATGCATTTCGTTGCATACATGCAATTCTATATATACTAACTTATAATACAACACATACATATATCCGCATTATAAAAGCTTCAGGAGAAAAATAGCATTCCATAATAAATATTTAATAATTATGTTAATTAGAATGGCATAAGCGATTCCAAATCGCCTAAATGAAAACTGTGAGAATGCGTAATAACAACCAGACGATTTCATACGTCCCACATAAATGCATCAAAATCATCCCTCTTTGATGATACTATCTTAATTTCTCTCTCTCTCTCTCTTTTTTTATTATATGTTTCTTTTAGTGGTAATAATTCTTTTCTTGTTTTTTATTTGCGTAGGAATTTTTATGTTTTTTTTTTTTTTTTTTTTTTCCATGTAATTTTAAAATTGTCTGAACTTTTAGTTGGATATTGTGTTTTGTTTTATGTTTGCTTTCTATAAACGAAAATGCGGGAGAATTCTGATTATCTTAGAAATAAAAGAAATACATGACATACCATCTATTCATATTCTCTCTCTCTCTCTCTCTCTCTTTCTTTTTCTTTTTTTTTTTTTTTTTTTTTGTAATATAATTTATATTTTCTGCATTATGTTGGATTATTTATGTATTTTAATGCAAAATTAAATCGATATATGTATATAAAATAAAACTTTAAAACTTTTCATTACAATGAAAATCTAGTATATATTTTTTATATAATTGAGACATAACATTCAATTAAAATATTTTTAAAGTTTGTGTTAAATAAATTAATATAAATTCATTAAGTATGCTAATTTATTTCTATTAATACCATTTATAAATACGACACACATAATGATAATTTAATGTCAAGGGAATACGAATCAGTGCGATAAATTCTGAAAAGTTTTATACTATTTTTTTTTCCTTTTAATTAAATCATTCTGAAACAAAGGGCAGATTTTCTTTAAAAGTTAATTAAAAGTGCCTTTAAATAAACCACTATATTAATTTGAATAATAAAAAAGTTTTAATTAATTAACATTAACCCATTTTCGCAAAGCGATGTTGAAAAGGAATTATTACGTGACTACTGAAATATTAATCTTTTAATCTATTTTGAGTTGCCTAAATGCCTATTCAATTCCAATAATGAAGCGTTCTTGTAATTAAACTAATAATGATATTTGTCATATTTGGAGTACGGTTATATTTTACCAGTAGAATATTCAAAAGCACTTTATATGAAATTTTGTTTGTATGAATTATTAAAACTGAGGTATGCAGTGAAAGAACATGGGTTTAATAAAGATAAAACTTACTAACTAGTTCTTGAAATATAATTATACTTAAAATTAATTATTACGTTAAATTAGTTTTTACGTTAATTTAGCCTTTTTTTTTTTTTTTTTTTTTTTTTTAATCAGATTTTTCAGCGTACAAGATTGTTTTAAATTTTAGTGTAGTAGTAAAAATATTAAATTTCAATTACATTTCAAAAAGATGAAAATAATAAAATAATGAATAAATTGCATCATATTTTAATCTTAGATTATCACAGAGACAATTTTAAAAATACTGCTGAAACAAAAATGTTTCTTTTCTTTTCTTTTCTCTCTTTCTTTCTCTCTCTCTCTCTCTCTCTCTCTCTCTCTCTCTCTCTCTTTTTTTTTTTTTTTTTTTTTTTTTGTATCATTTTAATATTTTTTTTTTAAATCTGTTCATAGTATAAGTTTGTTTATTTCGTTAATTTCTAGAATATGTATACAAATTTATTTATAAAAAAGGGATTTCGCGAAAAAATTAAATATAAATTACTAATGAAAACGTTTAAGGTAAAGCTAGGAGAGATTGCGCACACAGCGGATCGACGGAAAGGAGTAGAGTGGGCGTGTTGAGACTCCAGCTAGCTGTAAAACATCAGTAGTGGAGTGCTGACTTGTATATGCATGTTGATTACTTCAAGCATCTAAGATAAAACGTGGTTATTTTGTCTCGTTTTCAAAAATTGTTGCTTGGATTTTGATAACTCTTTCTGGGAATTATACAACGGTAGTATTACAAAATATTTTTTAATTAAGCAATTTCTCATGGAATAGTTTATGGATGTTACTTGTGGCAGGTGGTTGCAGAAACTGGACTAATTTGAGTTAAACGTGTTTTCTAGTAACTAAATGTTATTTTGTATAATATAGCCCATAGGTTCTCAACGGGGGCGTTGGAGGCTGCTGGGGGGGGGGGGGGCGGTAAACGTGCTTTGGGCGGTAGGAGGCGGTAGGCATACTTTGGGTAGTGGGGGGAGATATGATATCAGCACGTTTTAGTATTGAAACTAAATTTTTAAAATTCCGCGTGCTTTAAGTATACTTTTCGCTTCTTAAGGGGGCGACAGCCCTAAAACGGTTGAAAATCACTGATCAAGACCTTTTTTTTTTTTTTTTTTTTTTTTCTGTAATTTTAAAAACTTTAGTCTCTTAATTCTTTTTAAATTCCTTCCTTCCTTTTTTTTTTGTATTATTATTAAATTGTAATAGCCACTTTTAATACAAAAATATATGTTTATTAAAGCCTTACAATAATGTCATTTAAGTGCAATTATCATCGCTAACAATTTAATTGTGTTATAACTGAGAGCAATCTCGCCCACCTTATAAGGAGAGGTTTCTCAAAGTAGCTCTCTTGATTTTATCACAGTTCTTGTTTTAATTTCTAGCATAAAACAAAATAGTAATAGAAATTCAAAGAATACGAATGAATTCAAAATTATTTAGTAGTAACTTTTCAAAAAATTAATATTTGGACTTTTTATATCACTAGGGGGTTCTGTCCCCTGCTCGCTCCACTCACCAACCCCCGAGGAAGGCTTCGCGTCCCCACGACTCGCTTTACTTATTAACCCCTACGGTGCTTTTCCTGTCTATTCGCTTCCTATTTGGTGATGAATTTTTTTTTGTAGAATTGCTTGTTAAAAAATAAATAAATAAAAATAATTTTCTTTTTCTTAAAAAAAAAAAAAAAAAGATTTTGATGAAATTTTGGCAAAAGCAGAATATAATTTAGTATGGAGGATTATTATTATTTATTTATTTATTTATTTTTTTTTTTTTTTTTTTTCTCAAATTATAACATCGCTTTCAAATTATTCAATTATGTTTTCGGTAAATTTTCGATTTCGTTATATGTCAACCATCGTAAAACTGGCAACAACGTTTTATCCGTAGATTGTGACTAATAGTCCTCCACGCTAAAAAAAAAAAAAAAAAAAAAAAAAAAAAAGAACCTATTTTTTCTAATGCCCGTACTGTTTACTGTTGAATTTGTTTAGTTAATTTATGGCAGTATATAATATTCTCTGTATATATTTATTGTACTGCTAGATAATAATTTTAGACATTCAAAAATATCGAAAAAGAGAAAAAGTTCATTATTATTATTATTTTAATTTGGAAAAACCTCCTGCAGGTTCAATTACTTATTCTCTTCAGTACTTTTCCATTTTGCCGTCGAGGCGATAAAGTTGCGAAGAATGATATAACCGACGCCAACCATTAAGCACCTAAGAAAGAATAATTGTTTGAAAACACTTTGAATAATAATAATAATAATGATGATGATAAATTATTGAGACATGACCGTTTACTTATTTTATTTTATTTATTTTATATTTTTTAAGAATTAAATTTTCTGAAGTTTTGCTTAAAGCTAGCTTTTAAAGTGTTGTCCCATAAAAAATATAACATTTATTTTGTCAAATCCTTAATAACGGATATGGGATGAAACGGATAGTGATTTTGCCGGATATCGGATATCCGGAGTTCCTTTGCCTGCCGGATACGGATATCCGGCATTAGCTTTGTTTTTTGTTGTTTTGTTTTTTCTTTTCTTTTTCTTGATTTTAAAACAATAAAATATAAACATATTTCATATACTATTCTTTTAAACACATTTTAAAGATAATTTACTTAAGCATATTTATTTAGCATTCTATTTATTTGCGCAATATTCCGATGAAGAATAAAACATAGGTCTAACATACTCATTCCTACACTTGCAATTTGTCACAAAAATATAGGTTTTTTCCAGAATTATAAAACAAAAACTTATCATTTACACATTTTTTACAGTACTAAAAAACGTATGCTTGATATGTATTACAAAAAAAAAAAAAAAAAAAAAAAAAATGAAACAAAATATTTTACTAATATAATCATAGTTGAAGGGCTGGTTATTTTCATAAGAAAACGTATATATTGTGGCCATCACACACCATTTAGTGTTTAAATTGTGCAAAAGTTTAACCATAGCTTCACACAATAAATATTTTACATACGGAGTTTGGTGCAATTTTAATCAATAGATGCTGAGATATATATAGGCTTGTGAAAAATCATAATAGCAGATCCACTTGTTGGCTGATATACACCTAAATAAGGCCGACATCAGTTGAACGGAATTTTTGTCACACACACACACAAACACAAATTTTTAAAAATTGATCAAACCAGGTTCTGGACCTCTTAAAATGTGTAAATCCAGCGAAAACCAAGTGAAGAAAATTTTTATGAATCCAATACTTTCGTTTGAGACATTTATAAGAAAACATAAAAGAAGGAAGCAAAGAAAAAAAAATCTAAAAGTTTCAATGGCTTAGTATGTTATGGCTATTACAAAACTTTCTTTTATATCACTCTATATAACAAAGCTACACGCTGTTTAACATGCACAGAAGAAACTTAATAATAGCTTTGCATAATAGAGGTTTTCGATTTGGAGTTTAGTGCAATTTTAATCAAGAGATTGTGAGATCAAGTGGAGAATCATAGAAGGTGAGGAACAACTGCGACATCTGTTGGTCAATATATACCCAAATTAAGCCAGCTTTCGTTCTCTTATTATTTATCTTGCATATCAAGTTAAGTGCAGTTAAATTTTATAGATGTTGAGATTTAGCCTTCCTATTCATAGGGTAAATTGCAGCATAGTATAGCCACTTATCGACCAATATGCACAAAAATTGAATCAACATGATGTTTCATAAAAATGGCCCTCTCACATAGCAAATTTTGTGTAATTATACACAAATAAATCCAAGATAATTTCTCCATTCATGGGAAAATTGCAGCATAACAGCATCGTCTATTTTCTGATAAGAACAGAAATAAAATAAACATATTTCATAATAGCCCTGTGACATATTTAGTCTTTTTTTAACACGCTTTTATTAGTTTCACCTGTATGTATGTTTGTAACCGCTCTGGGAGCAAACAAAAAATCTATATTGTAAAAAAAGACTTTCCCTACATCAATGGTGTGGCTGTGAGGTAAAGCTCCGGGCTACGAACCTAAAGGTCTAACGTTCGAGCCCAGTCAGGGGAGATTTTAAAAAAATGTTTTTTGTTTAATTCTAAATTATTTTTTAAAATCAAATAAAAGGTAAAGTTTAAAATACATTAAAAACATTTAAAACCATTTAAAATTACCTCACAAGCGCTTTTGACTGCCTATTTATTTATTAAAGATTTAAAAATATGTAAATATTATGGTGTGTCACTCACACGATTCTCTTTTACCCTGCAATTTAATTTTATAAAGTTAGATATTTTGTGCTTTTTAGTTCACATTTCAATAAAAGCGTGTTCTTTAATTTTTTAAAAGTATAATTTTATTTTTAATTATACACAGTAGAAGAGATATAGTCCTCCTTTAAATGGGAGAAACCACAGTATAGCAGCGCCACCTATTGAGTAATTTGTACCAAAAGTCAATGGGCACTTTTTTTTTTTTTTTTTTGGTTAATGCGCAACTATGTATAAATTTATATGAAATTTTGTGCATTAACTCTTGAACTAGAGCTGCTACATAAAACTTTTGTCAGACAGACATTTTCTAAAAATGGTCAAATTCAAAATTCTGGTTCACTCAAAATGTGTAAATCCACCAAAAACGGGAAGTTGAAAATTTTTACGAATAAAATGCTTTCTTCTGTTGAATATAGAAAAAGGTAATGATTCAAAACTAATTTATATTTTTGTTTCTTTAAATGCTTTTTACTTATTTTATATTTTTATATTCTCTACAGATAAGAAAAAGAATTTTTGATTATTTATTAAAATTCTTTAATTAAAAATAAGATCAGTTTTTCTAATGAACAAAATCATAAACTTTAAATAATTAAGCTTTATTTATTTATTTATTTATTTATTTTTATTCTTTAACAATCTGAAAATGAAAATACAGACTTCCTGAAAATTTAAATATTACTTCTATTAGAAGTAATTTTAATTTTTGGAACTATATCTATGCAGCGCAATGGGAAATTCTAAATTCAGATGTTTTAGCAAGATATTCCATTAAAAGTGCAAATTTATATAAATTGAAGTTTTTTTTAAAATCCAAATCGAATAGGTAGGTGACACATGTAATTGAATAGGTAATGGCAGAGACAATGATGCCAGAGGGTCTTCTAGTATAAATATATGGTCACAAAAACAAATTTCTTGTGTAGGGAAGAGTGGATTGTAAATAAACAGGCAGGTTCTAGTCAATAAATGCACGTTATTTGACTCATTCTCGAAACAATCTAACAACTTTTACTTCCAATACTAACACTATTACTAAATATTCTTAACTTATTAAACAAAAGTCATGAAAACAGTTATATGCCCTGCAGAGGATGAAAATTATTTGTTCAGGAATAACAATGAACAGCTCTTTTTATTGTTATGGGGAAGATTAGGGGAAATGTTATAGATCACTCTGGAAAATCCTAGCTAATTCTGCAAAAAATTAAAATAGGCTTTCTATATCTCTTAAACCTGAAGCTACATTTTGCTAAATTTGTTTGCTAAAGCGGCCAAATTCGACTTTTGCAGTTATTTTTTTTTTTAACCTTTACACAAAGCTACAACTGATCTTAAAAAAAAAAAAAAATGTCGCAAAATTTTCATTTGAGGAGTATTTAAGCTTGAATTTTCTCCTCCGGATGTCCATCGGATATCCGGCTTGAAATTACCGGATATCCGTATCCGAACTGCTGATATCCGGTACCCCGTCGGATATTTAAAATTCAGTCGTATAGGCCGGATACCGGGTAGTTACCGGATATCCGTTTCATCCCTATAACGGATATAAATAAACTTTAAATTTGAAAAAAAAAAAAAAAAAATCTAAGTTAAAAATTTACTTTTAATCCATAAATGTAGCTGCCGCCAATAAGATTTGCTTGGCGAGATTTGCGCCGGCAAAATGAAAAGTAACTTCTCTCCAATCTACTTCATACATTAACGAAGAATAAAATCTACTCGATTTATTATAAGAATTTTAGGTGATGAATTTCTTTCTTGTTATAATTAGAAATATGAAATGTATCATGGAAATGTCATGTAATATTAAAAAAATATCATTACTAAATAAGAAGATTTTTTTCATTTATAATTCAATTTGAATTTAAATCTAAATATTTTCTAATATACCAAATATCTATTTTTTATAAGTAATAAATAAATTGTATTCCGGAGTGTAAAAATTTTAATACTTTTTGTTAAAAATATGTTCGTTTTACCAATACACGAGTGAGGTTAATTCATATAATGAGGGCATGAATGCTTAATACTATACTTAGGATTATACTAAAATTTCATTTCAAATAATAAATTGAATACGTGTTTTAATAAATTCAGTTTCAGTTTCTACTCTTCGGTTTCTACTCTTAAGTTTTATAGAGGCTTATACGAAGGATAAAATATTATAAAACTTCTCTCTCTCTCTCTCTCTCTCTCTCTCTCTATATATATATATATATATATATATATATATATATATATATATATATTCTTCATTAAAATTCCTAACTTTTAATTAGTTTTCTAAAAAATTCTTTAAAATAACTATAACGGGAAAAAGAAGCAAATTTTAAAAAGTACAATAAATTAAATTTAACGGTAAATTAACTAATAAAATTAATCTGTAGTGTAGAAACATAAGCTAATTTTTGTTAAAAATTTATATGTTATGCCGCCGATACATGAATAAAGATGATTATTTGATGATGTCATGAATGTTTACATATTATAGATAACATTCCACAAAATTGTCCTTTCACACAATATGATCGATAAATTTTAATAAACACAGTGCCAATTTTTACTTTTGTGTTTAATAGCGGCGCATACAAAGGATAAAATTTTATAAGACCAACCGATACACTCCTCAATAAAGTTTGTGCCTTCAATTGGATTTCCTAAATTACTTTAAAATCACGAATAAATAACAACAAAACAAATTTTAATAAATACAAATTCCATTCTTTAAGAAGTTTAATATCGACAGTTTACAAACAAATATTTGAATTGGTATTCTTCAAAACTTATTTACAGTAAGTTTAATATTAGAGAAACAAATTTCCGTTTCTGACACTATGAGTTGCACTCAATAATGAATGTATGCTATTCACCCTCTTTTAGAATTCGTTAATTTCCTTATTTTCCTTTGAATGTGAAATAAAGAATGTTAAACGTTATTATTTTGGGTATATATGCATATATTTGTTGTAATATTTATTCAGTAATCATAATTTTATTTTAAAGGTCTCATAATAGTTTGCTGAGATGATAAATTTAAATCAATATATGTATACAGAAATATTATCATTTATTAGGTATTTAAAATAAAAACTTATACTTAGAATACAAACATTTAGGCAGCGCCGACATAAGACCCCCCTATAACAAATTTTACAAAATATGCAAATTGCATCTGAAATAACAAAGAACTTTTAATTTGGAAGCTGTTGAATATTATATACATCAACTGTTGGTAAGTAAACATCACAGAATACTTTTGGACAGTATCGACTAAAAGCCCCGTGACAAATTCTACCGAATACGCTAGTTACCTATTTCAAATAACAAAAAACTTCTAATCAGGAAGTTAATTGTTGAATATTAAATAAGACTTGACGCTAGATAAATAAAGACAGGAAAAATCTTTAACATATTGAATGTCAAAGGAATCAATTAAATAGTAGACGGCCGTTTCGGTAACATTTAGCGTACCATCAATAGTAAGGCTCTTTAATATAAGAAAGGAATCGTATACTACGACCGTTTACCAACCAATAGAATTAGACGGAATGGGAAGATTAACCAATAGGAAAATGAGAACAATGCAACATTTTTCGCGAATATCACATCTCAAATCATATAATTTCGAGAAATATTTTTGGGAAACTTGGGCTTTTAGTTTTAGTAAGATTCAATTAAGTGACCCTTAAAAGCCCTGTTATGTCATTGAAAATACTTTTGATTTTAAGATATATAAAGGAAAGATTTGCCGACGATCGGAGAAACCAGTGCAATAGTTTGTTTTTAAATTAAAATAAATGCTAGAAATAAAACCAGGGCACAAATCTCAAAGCTTGCAACAGATTATTTGTTACACTACAATGTTTTATACATTCATATTGAGCTACGAATATAGTGGCATTTGGATGAGAAGGACAAATGGTCATTCTTTTAACATGATTTTCGCCAAGAACTAATGATTTCCGCCAAGAATTAATGATTTCATCAATCAGCAACAAGGTGGGAGTTAACCTTCGTTTCATTAACCAAGTAGATGTGGAGTTCACTGAAGATTGCCAAACTGCAGAAAACTATGCACATATTGAAAAATTATTTTTCTGTTGTTATCAAATTAGTAGATGACCTTCAAAGGGAATGTAAACACGATAATTCTGCTATATATACGGCTGATCCTACAAAAAATAAGTAAATAAGATATTAAACAGTTTCTCGACTGGTTAACACATTGATGCAAGTTTAATTCAATGAATCTTACATATGTTTCTTGGCGGAAAGATATCATTAACTGACGGCCCTTGAAACTACAGTGGTGAATTTAACTGTTCTCTTAATATAAAAAAAAATAAATGTACAATTTTATAGATAATAACATTAGAAAATTAAGCAAAAAGAAAGTTTAATAAAAATATTTAATTACAAAAAAAAATTTTCTATTGTTTTATTTTTTATAGTAAACATGACAATAACATTGAACCATTGTAACATTCTGTTAAAAACATTTACATATATATATTTTTTTAAATTATTTTAATTTATTTCAAAAATAATAAAAGAAAATTTTCATCGTTTCAACAATGCTTCATATTATTTATCTTAACACTTCAAGAAGATTAATATTTTGCCTCCGTTAAAAAAAATTGTGCTCATAAATAATAAAAGATTAAAGACACTATAAAAGCTTTTTTTTTTTTCTTATAATATAAAATAAACAAAGTATTTTCCAGTCTGTCAGAGAAGCTTATTTAAAAGACATCCTTAATAATATTGTCACAGAATGAAAGTAACCGTATTTTAAGAAAAATATTTTCATAGAAAAATATGCATGCATTTTTATGAAAGATTAAATTAAAATGCAAATGGTGATCAAATAAAGGATAAAACATAAGAAGAAAGAAAACAAATAAGGAGAAAAAAAAATAGTATTTTAATTTCTTTATGAATGATTCATTATGGACATAATGATAAAAAAAAAAAAAAGAAAAGAAAAGAAAAAAATGGAAGCACGAAGTTTGAGGCAACATTTACTATTTATTACATATTACTTTTTATTAATTAGAGTTAGCTTTTTTATTAATTGCTAGTTAATTATTAATAATGGTTAAAAGAAAATAATTAAAAAGCTTTTCTTAGTGAAGAAAAACCTCAATATCGTTACATGTATAATATGTATAATATAATTACCATAACGTATAAACTAGTATGTATGCATTAAAAAAATGTTTATTTAGACATATGGTGCGACTGTTAAGGCGGATTAAATTCGCGAGGGTCTTAGACTTGTTTTAAATGCCACTTCTGAGGGGTCCTAGCTTGTATGCACTCGAGTTTTAAAGAAATTATGGAAATCACGAGACGAAATGGGTCCGAGCCGGACATATCACGTCTACAAGCTTCGAATGAAGAACTTTTCAGCCACCGATGAGGGAAATTTGTGAGAATTTCTATACTTGATTTACGTAAATAAAGATCTTTTCTTTAGTTTTTATACTTTAAATATATTTTTATTTATGTAGACCTTATTTGTCTATAATTTAGTTTTACAACGACACGTTTGATTTCAAATGCTGTATGTTAACTAAGTAAGACACATTTTCACAATTTTGAAATTAGTAAATTCACGATAGGGTCCTAGACCTATAGGTGGAGTGCCCTCCATGGAGGTCTTTCGAAGGGGTCCTAGCCTGCATCTATGCAAATTATAGGAGATAATATAGCATAATTCGTATTTGCACAAGAAATAGATAGAGAATTAGTCTTGATTTTGTATTGGAAGTAAAGCTTACAACATTCTTTTCGGGATTTTCATATATATATATATATGTAGCACTTAAAGGAAATTTTGATTGAGGATTTAACAGAACTGCTAATTTTTATAATTTATTACGCAATATTGTTAGTACACGTCTTTTTTTTATAAGACCACTTTTTTTATAAGAGTAATATTCTTCTTATTAAATAATAATTTACATATCGGAGAAAATTACGATACAAAGAATGTGATGTAGAAAATGACGTGTACCAATGATGTTCGAAATAAATTAAAAAGATGGTAGTTCTGATTTAATGCTAGAAAAACAAGTAATATTTAACAATAACTATCTTAAAAAATGTTACGTGTTGATTGAAAAAGACATGTTCATCTAAACAGTTCAAATGTTTTCTAAAATGTGCTTGACATGTTGAAGACATACTTTTTTAAAATTCTATAATCTTAACAAATATTAATATTTATATTTCGCATCAATCTATACGTATATTTCACTTAATCGCATGTGAAATAAAATGTAGAATGAAATAATCGGTTTTCATAGAGTTAAAATTTGCATGAAAGTGGAGTGATAATTTATAATATCATGTTATTATACAGAAATTTCATTTTAGATTTTGTACAATTTTTATTTCCATTACCCGACTACCGTAGGTAATGGAGGGTATTCGGTCCAAAACTTCGATGTCGAGATTTCACCTGATTTACATAAGGTCTCCTGAGTCCAAAAAAGTGGTTTTTGGCAATTGGTCAGTGTGTATGTGTGTGTGTATATGTATGTGGGGAATCTTCTGGCTATTACATCTCGGAAACTAATAAATATTGAACTACGAAACATTATAATTGAAACAAGTCTGGTGCACAGATGAATTTTCTAAATTTTGGTGAGAATTGGATAACCGGAAGTGGGATATCCAAAAGTGGAATCCATATTTCAAAAACGGCTTTAACGATTTTCTTCAAAATTGCTGTATAAACACTCTATTAGATATCCTTTCGAATGATCTAGTTGGTTAGTTCAGGAAAATTGATAGACGTCCTGTATAAATAGTTGAATTTCAGGTCCTCCAAGTACGGTCCTTTCAAAACGGCTGAATGAGTTTATTTCAAACTTGCCATATTAACCCTCTTTTAAATATCCTTTTGCATGTAATTGTTGTTTTCTGGTCAACAATTAATTATGCCAAGCTTCGGTAAAAGTCGGTATTTCAAAAACGGCTCTAACGATTTTTTTTTTTTTTTTTTTTTTTTTTTTTTGAAAATTGTTACATAAACCAATTTTAGATATCCTTTCTCATGCTTTACTTGGTTATCGCAGGAAAATTAATAGTCATCCTAATCAGATAGATCAGTTTTAGATCCTGGAAAGAAATTGGTGTTTAAATAAATAAATAACTCTACAATTTTCTTTTCATTTTTTTTTTTTTTTTTTCCTTAAAAAAAAAAAAAAAAAATCGCTGTGTAAACTTTGTTTTATGTTTTTACATGTGTATTAATTTTCTCTTACCGGAAAATTTTTAGGCGTCTATTTCATTAGGTCAATTCTATGTCTTCTGATAACATTATCTCCAAAAAGTGCAATTAGGGGAGAGTGGGGATGAATGCGACATTTTTCATGTTTTTATTAATAACGTTCACCATATGTAATTCAGAATTTTATAACATTGCTCATAAGAACACTTCAGTAATCAGATACATATAAACATACTAACTTTAATAAAAAGTTATTTTTGATTAGTAATATTTTTTTTTTTTTTTTACATGCATGTGCATTGTCCCATTCATCCCCACCTATGGGGATGAATCAGACAGGACTGGAGTTAACAAAGAAAACAAAACAAAATGGAAAGTAAATATTTTTTTAAGTTAAATTGGTTCATGTGATTTTATTACGCACTATGATGTTACTGAAATTAACATAAACTGACGTATTGTCTCAAATTAACATCAAAAGGCAAAAGTAATTTGGTTCTCACAGTTCCTAGTTCTCTATGCTTTGATAATTTAATCTAATAAGATCTAATCTAAAAATAAATAAATAAATAAGAAACTAGAAAGATATAAATCATTATAATAGAGTACAAATTATCCAGATAATTTTTTGTTTCTGACTGATCGGGAAAAATAAGCATTCTATTCTGTATTACATTAATAATCACCAGGAATTATTTAATTAGCTTGATTGAAGTTGTGATTTTAATCCAACTATTATTAGTTTATTTTTTTTTTTTTAATTATTGATATTATTGATTTAAGTTGCATTGAATATTCTAACTTATAATTTTTTTAATAATAATTATTATAAACAAAAATCAGAACAATTAATTTCAATCTATTTTTCTCTAAGTCACTCCTACTTTTATAATTCCATGTTATAACTATTGAGCTACAGGTTATACAAATATTGAAAATCTATTTACGATTTGTTTTAATATAATTCTTGTGTACAATTTTAAATTAACACTTAGTGGGGAATGTCCCATTCATACCCATTCAAACTGTCCCATTCATCCCCACCACCACATGATCATATAAAACATGAAATAGGTCTAAGGAACAATTGTCAACATACTTCTTGAATATCATAAAGACAATAAAAGATTATGCCTTTTCAGCATATATAAGTTATATTAACTTTAAGCAAATCATTAATTTTTAACTACTATCTAATTGAATCAGTAAATCAGTGAATCTCTGGCAGCAGAAAAAGACACTTTAATTTTTTTCTGTCCTTTAATAGTCAGCACAATTCTGAAACTGCACTTGATGAATAACCTCAGTACTGCCATATATCAGAAAAGTTGTCAAGTTTCTAGTGCTTCCAAAACATAAAAATTATGCTATTGTCTCATTCATCCTGCATCCCATTCATCCCCACTCTCCCCTAATACGTGTAAACTGGGTAATGGAAGTCGGTTGCTTGTGTGGTTGGTTGACACTAGAATTTTTATTTTATTTACTACATGAAATTTTAAGATGTGGAAAGGTATCTTTACGAACGCATTTAATATTGAACAGCTATTGTACAAAATAATCCTATGCATTAATATTTTTTTAAGAATTGATCCGTTAGTTTATAATCTAAATATTTTGAAAAATATAATGGAAACAACAATTTTTTCTGACAACATTTCTTTAAAGTAAAACTACTTTGAAAGTTTATTTATTTTTTAAAGAAACTTAAAAAAAGAAGAAGAAAATGCTTTTTTCCTTTAAATACATATAATTTGAATGTATTTCACAAGACAAAATACTTTCACAGCAAACATTTACAAATGTAATTCGTTTTACTTACTTATTTATTTATTATAAGAAAGCTATTTATGCGAATATCTGCTATAAAGATTTAAACCACTTAAAATAGGAGATGAAAAAAGATAGGTATGTACTTTCAGTTTAATTTAGTTTTACTTTTTTGTGTATTCTAATAGATGACACTTTCAACAAGATATCAAAAGTTTAATTCAAAATAACACATTACCGGCTTATGCTAAGGCTTTTCTAAGGAAAGAAAAATCTATGTATGTATATATTATTCCGAAGATCAAAAGAATTGTTGACATTAAATAACAAATGTTTTACATAATACTTGATATAAAATTTATGTTTGTATTCAAAAGAGAAAAATATATTTCTTTTGATCTTTGTTTTGATACAAAATTGTCAAAAATTTAGATAACATTAATTTACTTTTTTTCCCTCCTCTTTCTTCGTTTAAAACATTTTGTATAAGATCTCGTTAGTATAAAAGCCAGTAAATAAAAGTGAAAATAATGATCTTAATTCTAATCCCGCATTTTGATAATTCATAAATAAAATTTAAAAAGAAGCAGAAAACGATACACAATACAATTTTCTTTTATATGTATGATAGAAAATAGTTCAGCACAAAGATAAAGGATGATTGTAAATCATCTTGAATGTGCAAAATTGAAAAGTGCGATTTTTAAGGATTTTTCAAAATTTGCACAAAAGAAACTTATATATTATTCAAAGTCTCTTTCTTTAAATCCAGGGATGTGTTGTGTCAAAAAATCAGAATTGTAGTGTACACATAGTTTAGCGATACATATATACGAGTGCTTTAAATAAAAATATGTTTTATATGTAAATCTTTCAAAGTTTATGGTTTGCACATATACCTCCACAAAAAGAAAGAATGTTAAACAGCTTTTTTATTAAATTATTAATTGCTTCAGTTATCATTTATTGAAAACTGTCCAACAGCTTATTAAACAGAAGACAAACATTTCTTTGCTTTTTTGATATCGTTTTTCAGAGCTGCCAAATTAATCCGGAGGATTTTTAGTACCGCCCTTTTTTCCACACAACTTGAATAATTCTCTTCAAATATATTTACGATGAATTAAGAAGAAAAACACTCTAGAAAAAAAGAATGGTGTGGAAAAAGGGACAGGTACTGATAATCCTCCGGATTACATTGGCAGCTCTGGGTTTTTTTTTTTTTACAGTAATACAATTTTAGGAATTATTATTCATTAATTTTTTTTTTAATAAATCTGACTTAATAACATAAATAAACATATATAAAAGTTGAATTTATTTCATAAGATGGAATAGTTTTAATAAACAGTTATATATGTGATTATTTTATTTTATTTGAAATGAAAACTACGTAAGCAAATGTTTGTAAAGATTTAAGCCACTTAAGAGAAAGCACAGTAAAAAATTATACAGGGTGTTTCAAAAGTCCCACACCCTCCTCCTAACTCGCAAATGAGTCGGAATTGTGAAAAATGGTGAAACACATGCTCAATGAATTCGAGAGAGACCACTTTTGGGGAAAAAAGTTTAGGCCTTGGATGGCTAAGGGACCGCCAGGGAGGGCAACTTTAAAATTTCAAATGTGAAGGAATGTCTAGTGATACATCCCTGGAATCGGTTCTTCAAAACAATGAATTTGATTTAAATAGTTTCGCCCTACGATGATTATTAAAGAACATACATGAGTTTTTAGACTTTTGAAATGTGGATTTTATACTTATGTATCCCCTTTAATAATCATTGCAGGACAAAACTATTTATCAAATTCATTGTCTTGAAGAGACGTTTCCAGGGATGTATCACAAAACATACTTTTCCGAAAATGTTTGGGCTCCGGCAAGGGGGTGGTAGGAGTGCCGCTGGGGAGGGTAACTTTAAAATTTCAAACAGGAAAGTATGCCTTGTGATGCATCCCTGGAAACGTCTCTTCAAGACAATGAATTTGATATAAATAATTTTGTCCTGCAATGATTATTAAAAGGGATACATAAGTATAAAATCCACATTTCAAAAGTCTAAAAACTCATGTATCTCCTTTAATAATCACCGTAGGGCGAAACTATTCATACCATTTTTTTTTTTTTTTTTTTTTTTTTAAGAGAAGTTTTCAAGGATGTATCACAAGACATACCTTCCCATTTGAAATTTTAAAGTTGCCCTCCCTAGCGGCCGCCCTAGCCCCCCCGGGCCCAAACGTTTTTCAGCCAAAGAGCTTCCTCTCGAATTCATTGAACATGTGTTTCACCATTTTTCCGAATTCCGACTCATTTTTGAATTAGGAGGAGAGTGTGGGACTTTTGAAACACCCTGTATATGTACTTTAAGGAGATGGTGGCCATTGAAAATCGGTCTGGGAAATTACTATCATAGAGTTACAAAATTTTGCACACATGTGCATTAGAATGTATAAATATTAAATATATTAAATTTTCCCGAAAACTAATAAAATTAAAAAAAAAATAATAATAATAATAATAATAATAATTAAATGCTCCATGTGACTGAATTTTTCACTCAATTTTACATTATTATAGTTTATAAATATATTCTTAACAATTTTGTGCTTTAATTAATAGATTGGCTATTTTTTTTTAATTTATTTTTTAATATTTTTGTATTCAAATGTTAAAAAATTACATTAAATTTCAGCATTCAAACATAAAAATTAAAAATATTTTTAAAGAAATTAACCTATCAATCAAATTACTAATTAATGCGAAAAATGTTTAAAATGTATTGATTATTGATAAACTATAATATTGTAAAATCGGGTGAAAATTTAAAAAAACTCAGTCACATTGAGCATTTTAAAAATTGTCAAAGAAAATAAAATTTTTAATTTTTTAATTTTTCTAAAACGGTAATTCCATAGACCTATTTTCAACGCCCACCATCCCCTTATGTTCAATTTCATTATGTATTCTGGAAAGATGACACTTCCAGCAAGATATAAAAATTTCATTCAAACACAACTCTCAACAGGTATTTACTAAAGCGTTATGTATTTATTTACTTTATTTATTTATTCATTAAAGAGCGATTTTCTTTTACATAAAATAACAAATGTTTTATGCAACGCTTGAGATAAATTGCATGTTTGTATTCAGTTGGTTGTTGGTTGATTGTGGACCAAGGGTCCTAGGCCTGAGGGGGAGTGCCCACCGTGGGGTCAGTCTAAGGGGTCCTATCCCGTATTTACGCAAGTTTCAGAGAAAAGCACGGAAAACTCCAAATGGCTAGGCGTGACTTGGGATCGAACAATAGAAAATTATCAAAAAATTAGATAACATTAATTTACTTTTTTTTTTTTCTCTCCCTTTTCTTTGTTTAAAACATTTTGTATAAGATCTCGTTAGTATAAAAGCCAATAAATAAAAGTGAAAATAATGATCTTAATTCTAATCACGCATTTTGATAATTCATAAATAAAAGAAGCAGAAAACGATACACAATACAATTTTCTTTTATATGTATGATAGAAAATAGTTCAGCACAAAGATAAATGATGATTGTAAATCATCTTGAATGTGCGAAATTGTAAAATGCGATTTTTAAGGATTTTTTAATTTGAAATGTTTATATATTTTTCAAATTCTCTTTCTTCAAATACTCTTAAATCGTACAATGTGATGTATAAAACAAAATCAGAATTTTAGTGTATATATATAGTTTAATGATATATTATATACGAGTGCTTTATATAAAAAATATGTTTTATATGTAAAACTTTCAAAATTTACGGTTTGCACATATACCTCCACAAAAAGGAAGAACGTTGAACAGCTTCTTTATTAAATTGTTAGTTGCTAATAATAGGCGAGACGTATAAGGAAAGGGCATGTTTACAAACAAACGCTCTTTTAATCAATCTTTTCCACCCACGAGTGGCAAAAGGACAATCTCTATTGGTGGAAATACCAATGTTTTGCCCTGAGTAGAGTGTTTTTCCCTGAGCGTGACGTCAGCTGCGCTTTCCTCATTAATCCTGGGCGATAGGTCTAATGCCCCAGCCCTACCCTCCCGTTCCTCAATGTCTTTTTCTAGTCAATTTTGTCATTTTATTACTTCCGGTGTGAGCTATATATATATATATATATATATATTAAACACACCTGACATTGTGAGTTTTTTGAAACTGTCCAACAGTTTATTAAACAAAAAGTCAAACATTTCTTTGATTTTCGTATATCGTTTTTCGGAGCTGTCAACCTAATCCGGAGGATTGTTAGTACCTCCCTTTTTCCACACCACTTCCTTTTTCTGAATAATTATCTTCAAATATATTTACGACGAATTAAGAAGAAAAATACTCTAAAAAAAGTCTGGTGCGGAAAAATGGGCAGGTACCTACAATCCTCTGGATTAGGTTGGCAGCTCTGTTTTTTCTTTACCTTAAAACAATTTTAGGAATTGTTATTCATTAAAAAAATATTTTTTTTAAATAAATTTGACATAAAAATAACATAAATAAACATATATAAAAGTTGAATTTATTTCATAAGATGGAATAGTTTTATGATAAACAGTTGTATTCTTCGACCACATTTGATGAAAGCATGGAAGCATCTGCGCAAGTGCTAACTCAATGAGTCCAATGCTAAAATAGCGGTGACAGTCATCTGACTCAGAGAAAATGAGCAATAATAGAGCGCGGAATTACTGGACGTTTTCCAATTTTCAAATTGTCGGCCAAGCTGGCATCTCTCCAACATTTTGGACGCGTCCTCACTGCTAGTTTTAGGATATGTGGCTGCACTGTACATATGTGATTATTTTTTTTAAATAGAAACCACGTAAACACATGCTTGTAAAGATTTAAACCACTTAAGATAAGGCATAGTAAAAAAATATGTATGTACGGGATGGTGGACATTGAAAATCGGTCTCTGAAATTACTATCATAGAGTTATAAAATTTTGTACGCATGTGCATTGGAATGTATCAATATTAAATATATTAAAATTTCCCGAAAATTCTTAAAATTAAAAATATTAAAATAAGATAAAAAAATTAAATTAAATTTTTAAAATGTTTCATGTGACTGAATTTTTTACTTAATTTTACATTATTATAGTTTATAAATATATTCTTAACAATTTTCTGCTTTAATTAATATATTGGCTATTTTTTTTTTTTTTTTTTTTTTTTTTTTTTAATAGTATTCAAATGTTAAAAAATTACATTAAATTTCAGCATTCAAACATAAAAATATTTTTAAAGAAATTAAATTATCAATCAAATTACTAATTAATGCTCAAAATATTAATGCTCAAAATTTAAAATATATTGGTAAACTATAATATTGTGAAATCGAGTGATATTTTTAAAAACTCAGTCGCATTGAGCATTTTAAAAATTTTCAAAGAAAATAAACTTTTGAATTTTTTAATTTTTCTAAAATGGTAATTCCAAAGACCGATTTTTAACGCCCACCATCCCATTAAGTTCAATTTCATTGTGTATTCTGGAAAGATGACACTTCCAGCAAGATATAAAAATTTCCTTCAAACACAACTCTCAACAGGCATTTGCTAAAGCGTTATGTATTTATTTATTTATTCATTGAAGAATGATTTGCTTTTACATAAAATGACAAATGTTTTATGAAACGCTTGAGATAAATTGCATGTTTGTACTCGGTTGGTTGTTGGCTGATTGTGGACCTAGGGTCCTAGGCCTGAGGGGAAGTGCCCACCATGGGGTCAATCTAAGGGGTCCTATCCCGTATTTACGCAAGTTTCAGAGAAAAACACGGAAAACTCCAAACGTCTAGGCGCGGCTTGGGATCGAACCCGACACATCTCGTCTACCACCTTTGAGCGCAGAATCGCTCGGCCAATGATGGACCTCACGTTTTCATTCGAATGAGAAGAATATATTTCAATTGATCCTGGTTTTCATAGAAAATTGTCAATAATTATATAATTTACTCAAAATAGATTTAGTTTTCTTACTCTATTTTTCTGTATCTAAATTATCTTGTAGAAAAGTTCCTTATTATTCAAGCAAATAAATAAAGGGGAAAATAAATCTTTTGATTCTAATCACACAATTTACCAATTCACAAATAAAATCCAAAGAACTAGAAAATGTTTGTAGTGTAATGAGATGCAATACAGTTTACGATGTAAACAAGTTCTTCCGGCTTATTCGGAAGGGTAGGTTGATTTCTTTTTCCTTGTCAAGTAGCCGTCATTTTGTTACAAAATGGCGGCTGCAAATTATTAATGCACTTGGTAGAAATATTGATGTAGGCTATGCACATATGGATTTTTAAGCAAATCGGTTCATAAATACCTTTTTATGTGAATTTCAAATTTTCAAGTGAACGGCGCTTGGAAAAAAAATGGTGAGTTAAGTTGACAAATATATGAAATGTATTTGTGAGATAAGTCTACTGTACACATATAGTTCGATGTAATTCAAAATCTCAAAAGTCATCGTGTTGAAAAATTAAGTGGCTGGCACTTCGATCAAAATGGCAGAGAAAGTTCCTCATCTAAAATATCGTTTCAAATTTGAAAATAATTTTTTTTTTGTAGAAATTCTCTCAATTAGTAAGTTGATAAAATGTTAGTTTTCTGCATTTCTAGTTTGTTTTAGCATTAAAATAGCCTAATTTTCCCTTAAAAACGAATTAAAAAGATCCAGTAACGCAGGTAATGGATTCGGCGCCAAATTTGGCGACTTTTCCCCTATGGTGACTTTTTTGGCGACTTTTGGCGAGAAAATACTTATAATCGATATCCCAAAGATGGACGCAATAACGTGATTGGTTCACGAGTTACGTGAATTTTCTAGATTTTTGTTGTTTGAATGATAAATCGATTTTTCAACTTTGATTTGAATTGATTAAGTATTTCTAAAGTTATCGTGATAACAAATTTTCCAGTGGCCCCCAGTTGGAAACAATACAGTGGAACAAGTTGCCCAGCAAATATATCCAAGATATTTGAAGCATAGGTTCACTGTCCAACTGTGGTTTAAATCAGTGCCGTGTTTCAAAAGTTAATTTTATGGCACATTTTCAAGTGGCAGTCAACTTGGCAGTCAAGTGGTTTCAACTTGGAAACAAAAGGGCAAAACAACTTACCCAGCGAAATCATCCAGTCTACTTGTATAAGTTCCTTGTCCAGTTCTAGTTCAAATTAAATCAGTATTTCAAAAATTATCGTCATAAGAAATTTCAGGTGGCGGCACTAGGAAAAAAAAAGCGGAGTGAGATGCCCAGCGAACTTATCTGAGATATTTGAATGATAAATCCACTACCCAAATTTGATGCGAATTGATTCTGTATTACTAAAGTTTCTATACTGACAACTTTTCAAGTGGCAGCCACTTGGACATAAAATTGAGGATCAAGTCACCAAGTGAACTTATCCTAGATATTTGAACCATATGTTCACTATCCAACTTTTATTTGAATCAGTTTACTATTTTAAAAGTTATCGTGATGGCATATTTGAAAGTGGCAGTGTGATTTCAAATTGCTGGAACTTAGAAACAAGATGTCGGGACAAGTTGTCCAGTGAAAACATTCAAGATAATTATATGATAATATCACTGACCAAATTTAATTCGATTTGTAGTATTATTTCAGAAGTTATCGTGATTTTAAATTTTCAAGTGGGAGCCCGATTTTAAGTGGTCCCGCTTAACTTAAGACATCTGCCACTTTATTAAAAATGGCGGATATAGATTACTAATAAACTTCATTGAGATCCTTATGTGGTCTGTATTTACATCAAATTTCAAACAATTTCGGAATACGCTATTTACAATTTAAATTTGAAAATTTCAAGTGGTCTCCACTTGAAAACAAAATGGCGGGGCAACTTGGTTAACAAACTTATCTAAGATATTTATAAGATAAGTTAAGACACTGTTCAAATTTGGTTCCATTTGGAATATTATTTCGGAAGTTATGATGGTTTTAAATTTTCAAGTGGTAGCCTGATTTCAAGTGGTCCCGCTTAACTTAAGATATCCAAAAATGGCGAATAAAGTTCATTAACTAGTGGATCTGCAGATCTGGAGCCTCAACGTCCTATGTGCATCAGACATTATTCAATTTTTATGTATTTCTTATTATATAATAGTATATATTGATTCGATCGACTTGTTACCATAATCAGATACATTCCTGAGGGGGGCTGCCGCCCCCCTCCACCCCCCGCTCTATCTCTCTTTGTATACCTATTTGTTTATCATATAAAGTGTAAGAGAATTGTAAATAATTGCATTTATTTTTGCATAATTTCTTTCAAAGTGGTTTAGTAAGTTGATAAAATGCTACTTTTGTGCATTTCTAGTCGCTTTAGCGTTAAAATAGCCTAATTTTCCTTTGAAAACGCATTTAAAAGCTCCAATAAGGGAAGAAATGGATTTGGCGCCAAATTTGGCGACTGTTTCCCTCCTTGGCGATTTTTTTAAAGACCTTGGCGAGAAAATCTTTATTAGGGATATACCAAATATGGTAGCTCTAATCTCATTGGCTGATGTGATTCGAGAATTTTCCAGAACAGTCTGTGTTCGATAGAAAAGTATAAAAGGAGCAGTATTTTCGCCAAAGCGGTCAGTCTCAGATCTGTGTCAGTTTCGTCAAATGCTTGCTTTACTTTGAGCTTCTTTGGATGAGACTTGCTTTATGTGTTATTGCTAAACAGTTTGTACTGTTGTTTTGCTGTTAACGGCTGTTGTTTAAGCTGTTTTTACTGGTTGAATTGAAGCTGATACTTGGTTTATAGACCTGTATTTTTTTGGAACTTTCTGTGAATAAATCACTGAATTTTTGCAAGTTTCGCCTTTCATTCTCGGACAACTTACGAACCCTCATGTTCGCAACATTATACATTCTTGATAAAGGACAGTCTTGTATTATTTCTCTGAAATTCATAAATACCAAATTTCATAACTACCAAATTTCATACAAAAAAAATTACATAGCATATCAGAAATATTTTGCGTAACCTTTTAACTAATTTCCAATTCTATGCCCACAATTTTCAACAGGAAAACATGCTTTTAAAATTCTAATAAAATTTCATTATATTTGATGAGGTGTAACCATGTTAAAATAAACTTTTAAAAAATACCGACTATAGACCGTAATAGTACGAAATTCTTTTATGTATCCTGGAAAAGTAGCCACAGTCATTATAACGCCAATAATAAGAATAAAATAATTAATTATAGATCATTATTTTTTCAAACTAATTTGACATCGTTTGAATGATTACAGTACATACTCGGAATTATTTTGTGTGGTCCCATAAATTACTTAGTTTATACATAAACTTTTTTAAGAGTAAACATGATTTCAAGCATCTTTATAATGTATGTTAATTTTATTAAATTCAATTCAGCATTAACGCATTAATTGTGCGCTCTTAAATAAAAATTTCTCCATAGGCTCTAATGTTACGAAATTCTTTCCTGTGTCTCTGTAAACAAATAATAAACACTGTATACACCAGTAAAAATTTTTCATCTTATTTTGAGTTTAAAATTAATAATTGTTCCAAATTTAACATCGTTTGGATGACTATGTGACATTGTCAGAACACTTTTGTAAGGTCCTGTATATTAATTAGGAAGCTTGAGAGCACATATTTTCTTCAAACAACATAAGTTTAAGCATCTTACTCACGTACGCTAGTTTCATTTTCTTCATTGCAAAGTAATGTTATTAAAATGCGTTTAAACAAAATTCACCCCATATGCCGTAATGTTAAGAATTTTGGCGTGTCCCTGTACACAGTTTATAAACAATATAGCAATAAAAATTATACAGCTACTGATATGCAAAGCTGGAACGTGTGCGCAATTTGCAAGTCAATCGAAGGTTTTTTGCGGCCGCTATTGCGGTACATACAAATTCTTCCCATAGGCCGTAAGGATAAGAAACACTTTAATGTGTCCCTGTACACGAACGACAAATGGAATACACACCTAACACTATACAACTAATTCTATTAGGCTCATGAATATGTGTATCGAATTGCAAGTCAATAGCGTGATTTTTGGGGCCGCTATCGCGATACATACAAATTCTTCCCATAGGCCGTAATGATAAAAAAAAAAAAACTTTGGCGTGTCCCTGTACATGAACTACAAATGCAATGCACACCCAAAACTATACAGCTAATTTCGTGGGGATCATGAACATGTGTAAGAAATTGCAAGTCAATAGCGTGATTTTTGCGGCCGCTATTGCATGACAGACAGACAGACAGACGGACAGACAGAATCCAAAATCCTTTTGAGTCTCAACAGAGGGCCTCCACTGACGTTTCGGCAAAAATTGGAAGTCAATAGCTTGATTTTTGCGGTGGCTATCGCGGCACATACAGATTCTTCCCATAGGCCGTAATGATAGGAAAAAATTTCGCGTGTCCCTGTAGACGAACTACAAATGGAATATACACCTAAAACTATACAGCTAATTTCGTTTGCCTCATGAATATGTGTACCAAATTGCAAATGAATTGCATGGTTTTTGTGGCCGCTATCGCGGTACATACAAATTCCTCCCATAGGCCGTAATGATCAGAAAAACTTTGGCGTGTCCCTGTACACGAATTACGAATGGAATACACACCCAAAACTATACAGCTGATTTCGTGGGTCACATGAACACGTGTACCAAATTGCAAGTCAATAGCGTGATTTTTGTGGCCGCTATCGTGATACATACAAATTCCTCCCATAGGCCCTAATGATAAGAAAACCTTTGGCGTGTCCCTGTATACGAACTACAAATGGAATACATTCCAAAAACTATACAGATGATTTCGTGGGGCTCATGAACAGGTGTACCAAATTTCAAGTCAATAGCGATATTTTTGCGGCCGCTATCGCGCGACAGACAGACACAGCCCAAAACCGTTTTGAGTCTCAACAGAGGGCCTCCACTGACGTTTCGGCAATAAAGTTATTTGAGACACTTGTATAATCTATGTATGCATCAAAATTAAAAAAAAAAATCGGAATATGCTTTTCACAATTTGAATTTGAAATTTTCAAGTGGTCTCCACTTGAAAACAAAATGGCGGAGCAACTTGGTTAACAAATTCATCTGAGTTATTTATAAGATAAGTTAAGACACTATCCAAATTTGGTTCGATTTGGAGTATTATTTCAGAAGTTATTGTGATTTTAAATTTTCAAGTGGTAGAGTGATTTCAAGTGGCCCCGCTTAACTTAAGATATCTACCACTTTATTAAAAATGATGGATAAATTTCATTAATAAACTTCATTGAGACATTTACGTGGTCTATATTTACATCAAATTTCTAACAAATTCGGAATACACTTTTTACAATTTGAATTTGAAATTTTCAAGTGGTCTCCACTTGAAAACAAAATGGCGGAGCAACTTGGTTAATAAACTTATCTAAGATATTTATAAGATAAGTTAAGACACTGTCTAAATTTGAATCGATTTGGAGTATTATTTCGGAAGTTATAGTGATTTTAAATTTTCAAGTGGTAGCCTGATTTCATGTAGTCCCACTTAACTTAAAATATCTGCCACTTTATTAAAAATGGCGGATAAACTTCATTAATAAACTTCATTGAGACCTTTATGTGGCCTGTATTTACAACAAAATTCAAGCAAATCTTGCTTTAAATATGCTTTTTACAATGTCGGTTTGAAGTGTTCAAGTGACTGCCACTTGAAAACAAAAAAACGGAGCAACTTGGTTAACGAACTGATCCAAGATATTTATAAGATCAGTTCACTGTCCAAATTTGGTTCCATTTCGAGTATTATTTCGGGAGTTATCGTGATGACACAATTTTCATTATATATATATAGATAGATAGATAGATAGATAAACGAAGTGATTGCAACAGGTCGATTTCTAAAGAAATCAACCTAAAATGTTTAGCTTCCAGATAAATGATTGTTTTATAAAATCTTGAACGCGAGAAATAAACTTTCAAGTGTTATTTTAAAGCATGTTTCCATACAAAAAATATTTATGTATCACAGCAACTGACTCTCTCCTTTTTTTAGGGAGACGTCATGCCTGAAATTTTCTACATTTTCCAATTTACTTATTTGTAAAAAAAAATGCATGATAGATTTTTTTTTTTTTTTTTTTTTTTAGGGCATGAAAGTTGATAAATCAGATTTAAAAATTTGAAATGTTGGAAGCTGTGATATATTAGTCATGTTCTTTTTCTTTACATCCTGGATTTTGATTTGCCAAAATATAAATTTTAAGTTAGATATGTTTATCGTGATACATGTATGTACATATACACTCACAAAGAGAAATGGTGCTGAATAGTTTCTTTTTTATTGAATGTGCGAATTATCATATATATATATCTATATATATAAAAGAACACTTCCTGAGTGAGTGAGGGGGTGATCTATCAACGCCCAGACCAAACCCCTGGACCTAGAAGCATGAAATTTTATGACAGTGTTCTTTCTATGACGTAGGCATTCACTAAGAAGCGATTTTACAAAATTCGCCCCCCCAAGGGGGAGAGGGGGGGCAAAACGTGATTTCACAAAATCCTTCATATCTCAAACAAAAAAACAGATATCCGTAAAATTTTTGCTTTAAAATATAGCTAATACAAATGTCAAAAAATCAATTTCTGGAATTTTCAAAATTCGGTCCCCCATTCGGGCGGGGGGGGGGGGGCAAAACGTGATTTCACATGCATAAAACGTGATTTCGCGTAATCCTATATATCTCAAACAAAAAAAAATAGATATGCGTGAAATTTTTGCTCTAAAATATAGCTAATGCAAATATCTAAAAACCAATTTCTGGAATTTTAGAAATTCATCCCCCAGGTGGGGCAGCAGTGGGGGGGGGGGGGGGGGCTAAGGGGCAAAAACAAATAGAAATACAGTTAGAGCGTTCAAAATTGATACAGAGAGGTTTTAGAGGCCTGCAAGTCGAATGAGGATATTTTCGATTGTGTTAAGTTATTAGGAAGGGCAGGAAGGGGCGCGGGGAGAAGGGGGGGGGCAAAAAATAAAAATAGTTAGATCGTTCAAAATTGGTATGTAGAGGTTTTCGATACCTACAAATCGATTTCGGATATTTTCGAATTTGTAAAATTATTAGGAGGGGTTGGAAGGGGGTGGGGCGGCAAGGGGGGGCTATGGGGCAAAAACAAATAGAAATACAGTTAGGCCGTTCAAAATTGGTACAGATAGGTTTTAGATGCCTGCAAGTTGAATGGGGATATTTTCGAAAGTGTAAAGTTATTAGGAGGGCCGGGAAAGGGGAAGGGGAGAGGGGGGGGCAAAAAAATAAAAATAGAGTTAAATTGTTCAAAATTGGTACATAGATGTTTTCGATACTTACAAATCGATTGCGGATATTTTCGAATTTTTAAATATATTAGGTGGGGCGGGAAGGGGGAGCTATGGTAAAAAACAAATAGAAATGCACTTAGGCCGTTCAAAATTGGTACAGATAGGTTTTAGAGTCCTGCAAGTCGAATGGGGATATTTTCGAAAGTGTAAAGTTAATAGGAGGGCCGGGAAGGGGGGGCAGAGGGGCAAAAAAAAAGAAAATAGAGTTAGATCATTCAAAATTGGTACATAGAGGGTTTCAATACCTACAAATCGATTGCGGATATTTTCGAATTTTTAAAATTATTGGGAGGGCGGGAAGGGGGGAGTAGAGCGGCAAAAAAATAAAAATAGAGATATATCGTTCAAAACTGGTGCATAGATGTTTTTGATACTTACAAATCGATTTTCAATATTTTCAAATTTGTAAAATTATTAGGATAGACAGGAGGGGGGGGGGTAGCGAAGTGAGAAAATAATAGAAATAAGGGTTAGAGCATTTTGGGAATTTTTTCCGAAGGCAGTGAGAACCCGGTGCGAATTTTTCCTACTCAGATTTTGTTTCTCTTTTTTTTCACGTGATAAAAATTAATGCAATTTTGAGAATTCATTATAGTAATTCATTTAAAAATAGGGACCAGCGAAGCGGGCGTTGCCTGCTAGTATATATATATATATATATATATATATATATATATATATATATATATATATATATATATATATATAAATCATTCAGTTTAATGAACAAGGTAAAAAATATTTTTCTTCCTTTCCTCTAATATCTTTTATCTTGTAAGTAAATCAATTAAGACATATATATATACTTTAAAGACAATTGTAGACTTAGAATTTTTTCCCCTCACATATACAGAAAATTTTAATTTTACTTATAAGATTAAACACTTTTAAGGTAAAAATTTAGTAAGAGAAAACTATTTCTCTCTCCCCCCCCCCTTTTTTAGTCCATTTTTTCCATATTATGTATTCTAAGAGATGATATTTCCAAGAATCTAGCAAAGATTATTAAATCAAATTACCATTTAAAGATATATATACACTGCTCGACGTTGAAAATGCAACACCAAGAAGGAATGATAACAACGGAATGAAATTTATTGGACACATACATTATAGTAGGAAGAACAATTGATTAAAATTTCAGGAAATTTGGAGTAATATGTACTGAGAAAACAGTACATAAAGCAGCGACCTCTGTTAGCAATAATAGCACATATCTGCCTAAGCATTGAAGCGAACAGCGATTGGTTGACATGTACGGGTAGAGCACTTCATGAAGCTTCAACACGATGCCACAATTCATCGATCGAAGTTACTGGTGGGGGGCCAGTCGCTTTTCAATGATTAAACAGTCATTTTCATTGGTGCGACATCAGGAGAACGCGCTGGTCAGAGCAACAGTCGAACACATTCTGTATCAAAAAAGGTCCGGACAATACAAACAACTTGCGGTCGTGCATTATCTTGCTTAAATTTTGCGCTACGGAGGCCTCGAATACAGGGCAGAGGGGCGGGCCTTAACTCATCAGAAATTTAATGGCCGCTGTTCAGAGTGCCAGGAACACGAACATGAAGTAATCGAGACGTGTATCCAATGGGAACTCATAACATCATTGCAAATGATGGACAGTATGATGATGTCGAATCCCAGCTGGCAATGTGCATTATTCATAATGTCGTTAAATACGGAGAAGTCAATCTTGATGCTGTAAACAGGATTTTGATTTGTTTGAAAAGTGACTTCACGCCATTCCTGCGTCCAGGTTGTCAAGTCTTCCAGTTTTTGCCTATAACAATTATCTATCAAAAAAATATGGTTAATTTAAAACTCAATTTCCGAGATTAAATAACACTAAACTAACTATAAAGAATCTGATTTGGAATTGAGACGACTTTTTTTTTTTTTAATCCTGCATTTTAATGCTATAATGACAAATTTCAGATTAAGGGGTCAGATAACAAGTAAACTTTTGCTTATCATTTATTATTATCATAAAATAACACTATTCCCGAACTAAATTTTGTTTTAAGACTAATTTAGAAAAAATTTAAGACTAGATTTTTTCTAATTTAAGACTACACACCGCGACAAAAAGATAGGAACAAAGGTTTTTTTTTTTTTTTTTAATATGATTATTTTGAATATGAATATTTTGAGTATGATTCACATATTTAATATGTTTTTGATATGATAATATTTGTTGTGATAATAAATGACCAGCACAATTTAGATAATGTTATTTTATGAAAAATTAAAAAAAAAAACCTATTGTTCCTATCTTTTTGTCACGGAGTGTAGTCTTAAATTAGAAAAATTTTAGTCTTAAAACTTTTCTAAATTAGTCGTAAAACAAAAATTAGTCCGGTAATAGTGTTATTTTATGATAATAATAAATGATAAGCACAATTAAGATAATGTTATTTTATGAAAAATTGAAGAAAAAACCCTTTGTACTTATCTTTTAGTCGCGGGGTGTCGGTTTAGGAAACCTTTCATTTGACAAATAATTATGTTTGGGGAATTCAGTGTAATTGATAAGTAATTTTGTGTCAACAAGGATTTCCACCGTTTGACTTAACCTGCATTTGTACAGAGTTCAAGGATGTTATTAAATTAAAAAAAATTTAGTCCAAATTATTCAGATAACTTTCACCCGCATCACTCGTTTAAGTTTATCAATTTTTATTAAACATTTCACTTAACAATCTTATATGAAATTCAGAATACAACATCTGAATTGGTTGCAATTATTTGCTTTTAAGTTACGCTGATAACAGACATACATAAATAACAACTGTTAAAAACTTGATTTTAGTTTAGCCTGAAAACGCGTAATTATACATAAAACAAGCTCTGAAAATTTAACTTAAAAAATTAACCACTATATTTTATCAGTAATTTCTGTCATAATTAATCACAAAATTCATTGTAAAAATGTAATTAATGTTTCTCTATGGAAATAGTGGTAGCAAAATATGCAAGCACTTTCTCCCTTATATGACACATATGTTATATATATATATACATTTATTTATTTATTTATTTATATTTATACAGTAAGCTGAAATTCATATTGATAAAATAAGTGTTTAGTTATTTTAAATTAAAGAAATTGCATAGCCAAATTGCCTTTTTTTATATGTATAATTTGAATATATTTCACGAGATGAATCAGTTTCAAGATAAACATTTACACGTATACTTACACCTTATTTGAGAGTTGATTATGTAAATACCTGCTATAAAAATATAAACCACTTAATGTAAAAGATAGAAATAAAAATTACGTATGTAATCTCAAATTTCATACATTTTATTTTATTGTGTTATTCTACGAGATAACGATTCTAACACATTATCAAAAATACTTTACAAACCAGCGTTTAAAGAATATTTCCTAAGGCATTTCATAAAAAAGAAAGAATCTGTGTCTAAGTATCAGAAGATCAAAAGAGCGACTTTTACATAAAATAACAAATGTTTTACATAACACTTGAAATAAATTCATGTTTGCTTAAAAAAAAGAAAAATACATTTCCTTTGATCTTGTTTTTGATAGAAAATTATCAAGAATTCTGAAATTTGTGCAACATCCATTTACTTTTTCTCTCCTTTTTCTTCATCTAAACATTTTATACGAGAACTCGTTACTATAAAAGCCAATAAATAAAAGTGAAAGCAACTATTTTCTTTCAAATCACGTACGTTGCCAATTTTGAAATAACAATTCCTTAGAAATATAAAACAATTGTAGTGTAACGAGATGTAATAAAATTTTCTTTTTTATACTGTGTGTGTGTATATATATATATGAAAATTAACAGAAGATAAATAGATATTCTTCTAATTTTTTAATGCAAGAAATATTAAAACACAGTTTTAAAAGGTTTTTATTTACATGAAATGTTTAAGTATTCAAAATGTATATACAGAGCTGACAACATTTTAATTTAGTCCATAGCACTCTTAATAAATGCCTCTTTTTCACACTACTTCTTTTGAAGAGAAATTTTCCTATTTAGGGGAAGGTGTCCAAAAATGATCTCCTTAAGAAAAAAAAAAAATATGTAAAACAACATAACTGTCTAAATAAAATTTAGGACATTTGCTAGTATGTTTTACACTATATTTTGCATTATAAACATATTTTGGTAATATTTTAAACCCAAATCGAGTAACGAAAAAAATATACTTTTGAATAAGTGTCCAAAGGACCCACACCATTGGCCAAAATTAACCTTCATTTAAAAATAAGTGTAAAATGCTTTTTATCACCAAAATAAATGATGTAAAAGTAATTATAACAATACATAATGAAATAAAATAAGTAAACCAGGTCATAATTCTGTACATGAAATATTGTATATCTAAATAAATAGGAAAGTTAGAGCTTATCTTATGACACATGTTACATGGCCTACTTTTTCAAATAAATCTATTCTGACGCATAATATACTGCGATCGCTTGAATATCGCCATTGCTTCTGCTTGACTTGGTACAACTAATTTATGAGTCACCCTGTAAATAACGCTATCTGTCTGGGAAAAAAAATATGTGGATCGTTTTGATCGCAAAGACCATTTTTGGCCACCTTACCCTAATCGTAACTACAGAGGGTGTTCAAACATATTTGTAACGATTTCGACTTAGATTTAAATTTTTAAATAAAAACATAACTGAGAGCAAATTGGAATAGGGTTTAACTATATTCTGCAGCATTAAAAATATTTCTTTTTAGCTACAGTATGTCTCTGAAAAATAAAAAATGGATTGAATGCTATATTTTTAAACATTTTGCAGAAAAATAGTGTTATTCGGTTGTAAAATAAAGGGGTGAAAAGCAAGTATTTAATATTTCTATATGTAAAATAAAGAACATAAATAATAACAAAGCAAATAACTGTTAAATCTTGAATTATGCTGGAAAAAATTTGCTTACATAACAAAGATATGTGTATTCCTTAATAAATCTAAAGTCGTACATCATTTTTACTTCCATTATCCGACTACCGGTAACGGAAGTATTGTATTCTGTCCAAAAATTCGATATCGAATTTTTACTTGATTTACACGTTTTAAGGTCTCTTGAGTCCAAAAAATTAGTTATTCTCAATCGGTCAGTGTGAGTGTGTGTGTGTGTGTGTGTCTGTCTGTCTGTCTGTATGTTATCAGCATATCTTAAGAACAAATAGTAGCAGAAAGTCCAAACTCGGTATTCGAAATCTGTATCATATGAGAGTGCTACACTTAACTTTTCTTTGAGATCAAGCAAATGGTTCGTATACAGGGACAACCAAGAGAATTAAAATATATTTTGTCTATGGACGAAATTTTTGATAGGTACAGTTAACATCTATAGGCTGAGCCAAACAAAATGAAATAAACATATATTTTGTATCTGCATAAAAGCGTGCTTCGTGTAGAATATGGTATGAAAAACATTTCAAATTCGTTTACAGGGCTGCTCAAAAATACTAGAATATATTGGGACAGATACTTGGAAATTGTTGGAAATGCATTTGAGGTTGTGCTGTGTATTATTAATATATGACTATATTTAAAGACAGAATATGGTGTTTAGATAATAGAAGACATACAGTACTTACTACCAATAATTAAGCGAAAACATTCTTTTTTTAATTGAATGTAATTGGTAGAAATTCTTTACTATACTTTACCATGTCCAGGAGTGCCAAGTCCATGCACTAATATATGTTAAGGTGCATCCACATATAAATTTATATACAATTCTGGGCAGTAGTTCTGAAGATACAGTTGCCACAAAATTTTTGTCACGCACACACACTCACACAGACAGACGGACATTTTCTAAAAATGGTCAAATCGTGTTCTAGATCGTTCAAAACGCATAAATCCGTCGGAAACCGGAAGTCGAAAATTTTTACAAATCCAATACTTTCTTCTATCGAATATAGAAGAAAGTAAAAAGAAGAAGAAGTAGAAGAAAATAATAAATATCTTAAAAATATAGACACAAAAAAACAGAGCTTAACTCATTATTGGTTGTTTTATTTTCTATTGTTTTTTTTTTTTTTTTTTTTTTTTTTTTTTTCTTGAGAAAGGTTACAAAATGACTGTAGAAAAATGTTTCATTTTAAAAATATAACTTTTCAATGGTTTGAAATACTATGAGGTTTAGAGGTCATATATTAATTGAAGATTTGCTTTTCCATAATAACTGGAAGTCAAGAAATACCAATTGAGTATTTAGCATTAATTTCATAAAAAGCTTCAATCTTTGATAAATTCATATAAGCGAGGGAAATCATTCCTCGTCTAGACTTAATAGATTTATATCGGCGATGGAAATCCTTCCTCGCCAGCGTTTCACAGATTCTTATCGGTGAGGGAAATCCTTCCTCGATAGTGTTTGGTAGATTCTTATCGGCGAGGGAAATCCTTCCTCGCCAGTGTTTGGCAATTTTGCCTTGCCGAGGGAAATCCTTCCTCGTTAATGCTTGAGAGTTTCGTATCGGCGAGGGAAATCCATCCTCGCCAAGGGTTGATAGATTCGTATCGACCAGGGAAATCCTTCCTCGTCGATACGAGTGTCACAAAGACTGACGAGGGAAATCCTTCCTCGTCAGACTTAAACAAATTCACATCGCTGAGGGAAAACCTTCCTCGTTAACTTGTATTAAATATTCCTTAAGATATATCTTCTGACTTCTATTATATTTCTTATTTCTTATTTCGATTAGATAATTTATAAAATGTCTATTTTTGATGAGGCAATAAGTACTTAAAGAGCTTTTTTTTAGCAACAGAATAATCTTGACAAAAAATTTCTTAGAGCTTTGAATTTCTTTGGCTTTTTTGAAGGAAATAGTACAAAAAATTCGTCTTCATTCACAATTAAGAAAAGTTTTCCTTCATCAGTTTTCAAGTTTCTAAAAGATACAACAAACATAATATAAACAAAAGTATTCGTTTTACATTGAAAGCATTATAATCATCTTTCAATTTTTGTCCCTTTTATTACATCATACAAAATGTTTATTAAAACTTAATAGCAGTTTTAATTCCTTAGTCACGACATTAGTCGAGCCTATTTTGAAATTAAATATTTTTTTTTTTACTTTTTCACCATTGAAACAAATTAATAACTTCGTCTCATTCCTCCACAAGCTATCTTATCCTCCTCCATGTAATGTTTCTTGTTACGATTCTGTGATTAGTTGCAAAATGAATAAAGAAACATGCTGCATTTTATAAAATTTATCAAAATAATTGGGGGATTCGCTTTTATGAATTACAAAAGTCAAAATTTTATATACGGGGAGAATTACTTATGTCCTTCCCTTCAACAAGACAAAATGGATTCTTCGTAAAAAAAAAAATAAATAAATAAATAAAAATAAAAATAAAAAAAATAAAAAGGTATATTTTATTTAGAGTTTTAACTTTGCCAAGAATTTTACCAGAAAATATTTTCTGCAGGCAATAATTGCCGTAACGTCAACAAGTATTCCATCTTGTGATTCAAAAATTTTGGCGTTTGTACTCTATACAGCACAATGATGTCTGTACAACAGACATTAATAGCATCGTACATACGTTCCACTGCTCTATATAACCTCTCACAGATATTTACACACGTGAAAATGTCTTCCATTTGCGACCTGAAATGCCGAAAAGCGATATGGCATAGATAACGCGAGGATACAAGCATGGGTTGTTGCATTACTATCGTTATCTGAAGTGCATACATTTTAATATTAATAATAATAAATTGGTCAGTGGCTTTCTACTTCATCATGATAACGCGCCATGTCATATCAAGCTTCTGATTCGTTAGTTTTTGGTCACCAACCTTACTCTCCGGATTTAGCATTATACGATTTCTGGCTCTTCCCAAAAATAAAAACCATGTTAAACGGAAAACGTTTTGACACCATTTCTGAAACTGAAAGTGTCATGATAGAGCAGTTCAAGGCCCTTCCAAAAGAAGACTTTCAGAAATGCTTCTAATCATGGAATAAACTTCGGAATAAATGTATTGTTAGCGAAAGAAAGTATTTTGAAGGAGATTGAATAAAGTTTGATGTAAGCTTGCAGGGTTCATACTTAAATATGGGGAAAAAATTCCCTGAGTTTTCCCTAAGTTCTCAGACAATTTTTAAGAAAATATTACCGACATATTACAAGAGACGCTTCTCTAGACAGGACAAAATACAGATACTTCTGCTGTATGATGTCATATTACTGCCAATCATGCTAGAAATTCAGGTAGAAATCATTATTTACATGCGTATTTTCACAATACTTAATCATTTAAATTTTGACACAAAGCTAAACAAGAAAAACATAACTTGAGAGAGAAAAAAATATATTCCAGGTTTTATAATTGATTTTCCCTGACTTTTAATGAGAATTTTTATTTTCCCTGACTTTTTTTTAACAAATTCCAAATTCCCTGAGTATTCATTGTTTTCCAGGTTTTCCCTAATGAGTATGAACCCTGGCTTCTTACTTTGTACATTTTTTTCCCACTGTATTTTGTGATCAGACCTCGTATCCGACTTTAATCCATGTGACTTATCTGAGATAAGAGGGAATTTCAGAGATTGATAGCTCGAAAATTTAAAAATATGATTCCAAAATGGCCTAAAACAAAATCGCATTTTAAAAAATTAAACATATATATATACATATACTGAGCAGATTATCATAAGACATAGGTAAGATCGTTCTCGGTTAAATCAACATTCTAAAATAAATGAGTAAATAATAAAATTAGAAATGTTATAGCGCAATGTATTCCTTACCTATAAATACTTTCGACTTGATGGAAGTCGTCGACAACAGCTTCCTGAAAAATAAATGAATAATAATAATAAACTTTTTTTTAAAATTAAAGTAATTTTTACTGTTGTATATTATAAGTGATAATGTTAAAAATATTTGTTTCAAATAAATTTTAGCATATTTAAAAAACACTGATTGTATATATATATATATATATATATATATATATATATATATATATATACATATATTTAACTAACCAAATAATGAAAAATCATAGATTGGTATAATTTCTTATAAAGATAAAAAAAATTCTGTTGCAGTTTTCAATCTCCTTTTTCTAGTTCTTTTTATATTGTAAATAAAAATTTTAATCAGAATTTTAATCAAGATTTTAGAATAAAAAACTATATTTGTTTAGATAATCATGTAATTCCGATTAAAAAAAAAAAAAAAAAAAAAACATACGAATTTATAACTATGTGTTAAGTTTCAAGTCCTTTGTAGTATTTTATGATACAAGATAATCCACAGTATTTTAGTCCTCTTTTTTTTTTTTTGTCTTTCTTTTTTCTTTTCAACTTGTAGTTGGTCCCCGAATTTTACTTAGAACTAAACCGATAGAGGAAAATATAAGTTTGTAAATGTTCTTTGCTTGCCAGAAACTCAAAGTCATTTCGTTTTCATTTTTTTTTTTTTACTGAAAAAATGCGTGGGGAAAAAAGGGCTAATATTGTATTAATTGAAATGTTTTCGGAATAACTTGCAAGCTGATATTAACTTTTTATCTCTATTTTTCATTCCCCATCATTCTACAGGTATGAACAAATTTTTCCAGTTTTTGACATTTTTGCACGTTTTGTGGTTTGAAGAATCTGAAAATCACAAATCCGGTGTCCATTCGTAAGTTAGTCAGTTTGACAGTATATTAGTTTGTTAGGGTATGTGTTTGTTAGTCTAATATATCATTTATGACACTGACGAAAATCCTATTTGTTTTCAAATTTGAGAACTTATTGAGTTATTGGAAATTTAGGATCTTATTAAGATGGGAGTATAGGGCAAAATTTTACATAAACGTGAGAATTATTTTTATCCTGAAAATATGCACCTGCTTTGAAATATCATTTATGATACTGAATGAGCATTGTTCACTATGAACATTCTACTTTGAGAACTGCGCAAGTTATTAGAAATTTTCGATTTTCTTAATAAGGCAGAATAAGGCACATTTTACATAAACTTGCATTACGTGGACAGAGGAAATACTACGAATCTGCATGAAATTCAAATTATTAATTTTAATCTTAATAAAATTAAACAACAATTTAGTATTAGGTAAATATATCAAACCAAAAGCATGGTAGCCTCATGAGTGGGACATTTCATTTAGAGAGCATGTTGAATGTTCAGTAGACTTCACTTATTTGAATACTAATATTGTATGGGCTATAACTAGAAATTTATTAGAACAAATATATCATGGAGAATGTATAGGAGTGTCCACCTATGTCGACTAATTTTATTATGTAACTAATATACTGAATATTAACTCGATATTTACGTTTGTAATATGTGTATGGAGAATATATCAGTGATAGGATGTTAAGAACCCGGAAATGGTGATTCGATTCTAACCAATTTTGCTTTTTTTATATAAAATTTTACAGCTAAAATGTCAGTGAGACGCCGTATTGAGGCCCTAAAAATTTATATATGTATACATATATATACAGAAAACCTGTAATACAGAAATAGATAAGTATATACATATTTATAATATTCAATACTCTGTCTTTCTGCATAATGTGAATTTCCCTTTTATTAAACATCTTATTTTTATATTGAATTATTTTTAATTATTGCATCCTATATGTACTGGCATAGTATTTATTTGTTCGTACATTTCTACATTCATTGAATTAGCTATTAATTAGCTATATCTACCTTTTAATGTATTGTGTACAATTCAGCTGCAAATGCGCTTTCTCACAATGTACTGTTTTTATTTTTTTATAGTGTGTTTCTCAAAAAAGTCTTTCGGCTATTACATCATAGATACATGAGTATAAATTTTTGTGGAAAAACAAAACAAAACAATACAAAACAAAATATCCTGATGTAATTGATTTTTGCATGGATAAAGTTGTTAATATTACTATTTTTGTATTTATCGTACCTTTTTAAATATAAATTTACATTTGATTAATTTTTATTTGATATATATTATTTGTCATTTTTATACCTGATTTTTTAACCTTGTTATTCACTCATAGCTTTCAGTTCTTATATTCTATCTATATATTATTTCGTTATAACAATACAAAGGAACCAGAGGAAATGAATCGAGATAAAAATTAATAAGAACTTAAAATATAATCAATATGCACTGCACAGATACACATACACATATATATATATATAATGAATGTTGAAAAAAAGTAGTATAAGATACTCTTGGTGAAATTTGAAATTTTTGAACCAAAATAGCTGGGATGTTTCTTGGTGTCTATTTATGCAATAGCGATAGTTATTTTAATTCATCACTAAAACAGCAACAAGAATTTAAAAGTTGTCAAGGGAATCCTATACCAACTCACTAATCATTAGTTTACTTTTTATATTAATTAATCGAGAATGTTCTAATTAATCTATGTTAGAGTTTACGACAATATCCAACAGAATTAAACCTCTGGACATCAAAGATATGAACCGATGGAAATATTAGCTTAAAACGGATATTAGTAAACTTTATTTGAATTACCTCGTTGGGAAACATTTTACATGCACAAGAAAGTTCGCTTTGATAGACTTTATAGCAATAAATATATAGTTAAATCTTTGACGTTGAAAATAACTCACATACAAAGATTAAAATCGGTGAAAGATTCACAGAATTCTTTCACGAAACAATAAATTTCATATTATAGACATAGACCATTCTTGGAAACATTGTTCAAAATCATTGTTAGAGAAAACAAAAAAAAATCTTGTTTATAACCACAAAGAAATTAACCATCTCATTCTTTCCCATTGTTGCCACATATTTATTCTTTATTTAAAACACTAGCAAACTTTGCCTCATAGGCTGGTCATTATACAGTTTGCGTAATACTCAAAATTTCATGTCATTATAAGTAAAATCTCAAAAAGTCAAAAATTAAATTTAAAAAAAAAAAAAATGTGAAAAAAGGCAAAACTTAAGTTGGAGTTCCTGTTGCATTCTTAAGTGGTGTTCCCACTCGTAACATTACCACTGCCATCGGCAACGACTTACTCACTTTTTGCTCCCCCTGTCCCGCAGGAAGTTAGAATTTTACGGAATTCCTTCTAAAATGCATATTGCGTACATTTACGGCTGTATATTCACCTATAATCTCGAATCTTGGTAAAACACGAAAACTTAAAAAGCGCATAAAGTCAGAGTAAACTTTTCAGCAGTATTTGATGCGTTGCTTTATGCCATCTAGCGACATTGTTACTTTCAGACTTTTTATCCGAAAAAAGATTATATAAAATCTTCGTCGTTAGATAGCAGAAGAAGCCGGTCAGATTATTTTAGATAGCTGAACCCTGCCTTTAGACACTTTTCAAATTTTTGCGTTGAACCGGGAGTTGAAGTCAATGGTGAATATGGCCGATAGTGTATTAGAATTGATAAAGTTGATAAAAAAGTATTTTTTCTAGAATTGATTCATAAACTAGAATTAAATACATAGTTGCTAAAACACTTCTCTTCTGTTCCCATTTATTTGTAGAGATTTCCAATATGTTTGACCAAGATAATATAGGGAAATGCTCCAGAATTTTAATAGGAGATTCTAGAACTTTCTATCATAGGGTAATAGAAATTATAAGGATGATAAGGGACTATTCTTTCTAGAGCTGCAATTTTTTTTCTATATTTTAGTGCCAGATTTTCTTTCTTTTTTCTTCAAGTTTAATTTTAGAGGATAAATTAAGATTTAGAGAGGAAATTTTGCTAATGTAAATTAGATTGCATTAGTCTAGAGCAAGTCTGGGCAGCCTAGGACCTGCACATAACTGAATGACCCATTTCGTGGTCTCAGATGGGTCGTTTGAAGTTGTAAATTGGGTCGTTCAATGGCCCACAGGCCATAGTTATTAAGACTTGCTTTAAAGTTTTCTAAATTTTATACAGTTGACGTTTATAAGTTCTTAAGTACGAATTTCAAATAACGCTGATTCTAACAGACTTTCACCGACAGGTATTCAAAGTCTGTCATCAAAAGAGATATTTTTGAAGGGGGAAAAAATCATTGAAGACTTCAAGAAAAATATTTGCTTACTAGCAGGCTTTGCTTGCTTCGCTAGTCACATATGGACGGATCATTGTAAAAGCGGTGTAGCTCCATATTTTTTAAATATAGATATTTTTGTTTAATTATTGTATCACATTTTGTCACATCTTTCATTATAAAAAAGTAAAATCTCCAATAATTGCATTAAAATCCCATAAATGGCATTACATGTTTTTCTCAGAAAACTAACACTTCTAAATATTCATTATAAAAATGAAATTTCTAAGTTACTTCAAATTATTTTTAATATAATTTATAAATTCTTATAACTATGATTTGTATTAAACGCAAAAATTGGTAACCCTTACTGAATCTTGACATTTTTCCAACGCATAAATTTGAAAAAAGCTCATTACTTCAAAACCAATTTCCAAGTGTAGGTGCGGAACTCAATAATGACGCAGATTTAGTGTAACACTATTTATTTTACATTTAAAAGTTACACACTTAACACATAAACAAACAAAAAGGGACTATATACAGAGGAAAGTTAAACGGGTTTGATTAAATGGTAAGAAAAAGAGTTCCACATCCTACATGATGTGTCTTTGTGGTCGTTAGCCATAGCGGCAAACGTCGACCACGCATTACATTCACAGTCACTTTCCTTCTCTGGAATGTTCTTTTTGGGTCTCTCGGCAACCTGGTAACTAGGGGGCGGTGGGTTTGTAACATAGGCGCGCTACACAAGGAGATAATTCACTTTTACAATGAACAACCCACATATTAAAGGAATTTTTCGAAAAACTTTAACACTATATTTTAAATCCTTTTATAAATATATATATTTTAAAAAAAAATGAAATCGCTTAAAATTGTGCTTTGGGTCACCACTGCCTTTGCTACCGACTTCCCCGCCTGCGCTATATCAGTTCCGGTTCCACAATGCTTGTATTTGCCCCTTAACTTGATATTTCAATTTAGATGTTAACTGGCCGATATGTGACACTATTATTATTCAGGAACTACGTTTTTCGGGTTAAAATTTATTGGACAGATTATCATCTTGTGATAATTTCGGTATGTTGATAATATCTGGTTATCCGTGTGTATACCGTTGGGTTTTTACGTCTGTAATGCCATATTTGTCTGAGTATCATGTGAGAACAGCTGAACGAAATTCAAAAACACTTTGTAGGAATTTATGTCTGTACTCAACTGCCAATTACGTCTTTCAATTTTTGAAAAATTATCCCACCCCGTCCCTTTACTGTGGTGACAGTAGGTAAAAACACTTTTGTAAGCATAACTCGGCTCCAAATTACTTCACGCTGAAGAAATTGCACATGGAGAAACTAGACTTGAGTAAAAAAAAAAAAAAAAAAAAAAAAATCTGCGATTCATAAAATTTTTAATTTTTAAGGGGGAATGGAAATGGTTTTTCGAAAAGAAATTTTGCAAATTCCAAATTTCTGAGTAGAACTCAACCAAAAATAGCACAGAGATGTTCGTTCAAAACAGCCATATGCGTTTTTTTTTTTTTTTAAGATATTTTCAACCTCCCCTTTTCGTTGGGGGGGAGGGGAGGGGTTACTAATAGGGGGCAAATTCGAGACCCCTTTTAGCGCTAAATTTGCCATGCGAAATCTGTGGGATTGCAGTCACGAATTTCAGTGTGAGAATTGTTTATATGATAAGATTTATCCTAAACCCACTGTAACATGATTTTATAAAATTCCCCCTTACTCCTTTGGGGCTGCGGAAAATAAATCCGTTTATAAGCGTAGCCTTGTCCCAAATTATCTCACGGCCATATTCACCAGTGACTACAACTCCCGGTTCAACGCAAAAATTTGAAAAGCGTCTAAAGGCAGGGTTCAGCTATCTAAAATAATATCTGACCGGCTTCTTCTGCCATCTAGCGACGAAAATTCTATACAATCTTTGATTGGTTATTTTCCGATAAAAAGTATGAAAGTAACCATGCCGCTAGACGGCATTAAGCAACGCATCAAATATTGCTGAAAACTTTATCCTGACTTTATGCGCTTTTCAAGTTTTCGTGTTTTACCGGGAGTCGGAGTTATTGGTGAGTACAGCCGTATGATACAGACTCTTGTACTGAGAGAGAGCGTATTTTTGTGTTTTTGTGATGAAAATTATTTAAAAATCTCTTTAAATAAATGCGAACACAAGAGGCAAGTTTTAGAAATTATAATTTTAGATTGTGAGTCAATTCTTGAAATAAATAAATAAATAAATAAAAATCTCGCAGTTCAGATTATTCATAATATGTAGCATAACTTGAAAGTCTTATATAAGGATTCAGAAAATGACCACGTATTTGTTCTAGATGGAGGCGATATATATACTGGGGTATTCAAAATTGATGATTCAGCGATTATCTTGTAAAGATATAAATATACTTCCAGTTACAAAATTGGTGCAAATTAAGAATAGATTTTAGATAAGGGAAGACGAGGTAATTAGAGACAGGGGTTATAAGAGACGCAGTCAAAAAACCCACCAAAAAGTATACTTAGACAGCATTAAAAATATGTAATATTAAGTATCATGTGTATTCTTTACTACAATACACTTATTGAAAAGTTTATAACATATTTTGAATTATTTTTATACGACGAAAAAAACCTTCACTTTGAACTTACCCTGAAAGTTCGTGACTTTTTCTAAATTTTTCTTTATTTTTTTTTTGTAAGTAAGATGTTTGGGATTTATTAATGTGTAACCTTTTGACCAAGACTATGACTTTCGAAGTACAATTTTTTAAAACCTTGAAAGCAATCTTATTACCCCCACTGTTAATTCTTGTGTCTGTTGATTCTGCCTGACGATCTATCCTGTTGATTCTGCCTGACTAGTTTACGAAGAGTTTACCTAGTGTTTGGCCCAGTCTAAGTTTACCAAGAGAACATTTTTTTTTTTTCACTTTAAATCAAAAAGCAGTTTTACTCATTAGGCTAGACCATATTTAGTTGATATGATTATGTAAATTTATGTTTAGAATGTGTATAAGTTAGTATTTAGTCATTAATACTTCATTACATAATAAATAAGTTCATTTATAATTACTAGAAAAATATTTTATAACATTAAAAACATTTTAAAATTACCTTACTAAATAATCCTTATGAGTTGGCGATATATTTCGGTCCTCATCCGAGGCCATCTTCAAAGCCAGATGATATAAACAATGATCGTCGGTTGCTCCTTCTTTTATAATTTTGCCGCTCTTCTCCTCTTCACTTCTCTTCTTTTATCAGGGTCGGTTTCCATTCAGGTGGTATTATGCTATGCTCAATGTCGTTAATTGCGTTTTGCGCCGTTACAGTAGGGAATAGAGGAGGTGAAGGAAGGTTTTGTTTTTTGTGCGTTTGTACAAACGCGCCTCTGTAACGGCGCCTCTGTCAAAATCCATAATGAAGCTAAAAAATACAACGTCAACATCCCCATCAAACCAGACAAAAACATTTTCCAACGAATCCGAAACGAAAAAGATCCCATCCCCTTTAATCAAACTGCCGGAATATACAAAATTAATTTTCAAGACCACGACCATAACAAAGCAAGCTACAGTGGGATGACCAAAAGAAAAATTAAACATAGAATAAACGAACACCTCAGCGACATTAAATTTAACAAACCATCCACAGCATTCTCTAGACATAACATCAATAATCCTATCGATACTAACTCTATTAACTTTCAAAAAATTTCATCCTTCAACTCGCACAAGTACGCACTGAAAAGAGAGGCCATAGAGATCATATCAACGCAAAACGCAATTAACGACATTGAGCATAGCATAATACCACCTGAATGGAAACCGACCCTGATAAAAGAAGAGAAGTGAAGAGGAGAAGAGCGGCAAAATTATAAAAGAAGGAGCAACCGACGATCATTGTTTATATCATCTGGCTTTGAAGATGGCCTCGGATGAGGACCGAAATATATCGCCAACTCATAAGGATTATTTAGTAAGGTAATTTTGAAATGTTTTTAATAAATTTAAATCATTTTATAAATGTAATATTTTATAACATTTTGTTCGCTTGTATACACTTCAAAGATACGTCTTTTTTGCCTATTTTCGACTGCACTTTAGAAAATGGGTAAAATATTTTCTGCCCATTTTAGAAATTATATTGATGTTTTTGGTTAATCCCTAGGTTATGTTGTTTATGTAGAACTATCATTAAGTACAATATTATATTATTTAGGACCTAATATTAAAAGAAATGAATTTCACAAACACATTTATGACAGTTACTTTTCGAGCAAAAATATTTTTTGACTGGATGTAAATAATAAAAATTTAAAACTATTGGCTGATTCAGAATTGTTTCCAGATATCTTTAATTATCTCACATGATTTTACATTGCTATATATGGACAGTTACAAGCCTGGTCTCTTATTACCCCGCGTGGGGTTATTAGAAACAAGGATTTAATGAAAATTTAAAAAAAGAATTTAACAAAAAAATTTAGTTCAAAAATCACCTAAAAATCAAGAGGGGGCCATTTAATGACATTAATATGAGACATTTATTTCAAGTTATTTAGATTAATTGTATAGATTTTATTAATATTTTTTGTCTCTTATTTCCCCTTTTGTCTCTTATTACCCCGGCTTACCCTATGGCATTTTTTTATACAAGGGGCTGTATACATATTAAAACAAGAAATTTAATTTTTATATGATCCCTCTTATATTTAGACTTATTTAGACTTATATTTGGAAAAATATTCTCCTCGCTCTAAGAAGACAAAAATCATCCTTTTAAGTGGAAATCTCGTTGAGTTATTACAATTTGAAAATGATGACTTATACCACTTTAGTTTCAATTTTGACATCTATTTTTCTACCCCAAAGTGCTCACTTTAGGGGCTGTCTATGAGATGATAAAAACTAGTTGGCATAGGTGGACTCTGCTCAATTCCCCATCATATATTCATAAATTTCAAGAACAGGACATTCTCTTAACATAGTTATCATGTTAAGAGAAATGAATTTGACCAAACGCTTGACACAGTGACAGAATGAAATCCCCGCCTAATAGGCTATCCACAGTTCACTTCGACATAATTATCTTATTCTAATCTATTAATTTATTTTATTAGGGTACATTTCGTAGTTTAGTTTTCATGCTATTATTTCCAATGCAACAATCCTCAAAATGCATATTTGTATGGAAAATTTTAATTTCGTTATGTTGATAAAATCTTAAATAACGAATAGCTTTCGCAATTTTCCTTTTAGAATATTTATAATCAGTCATGTTTATACAAGTATCATAAATGTTATTTTGAAGTTGTCTGATATATTTATGATCCTCAAAATGGCCGTTTATGCTCAATTTTGTACTCTTCTGCTATTTTAAGAGGATCGTAAATTCCAAATAACTTACGAATTTCATAAATTAGAAAAATCATACTCTATGGTATTCATGTCAGTATCCTAAATAACATTTCAAAAGTGGTCTGACACCTTTACGATGAAAATATCCCTCAAGATTGACGTTTGTGTAAAATTTTGCCCTATTCTGCCATGTTAAGAAATTCGTAAATTTTTAATAACTTACGAAATTTTTATATTGGAAAATTCATAGTCAGTGATATTCATGCCAGTATCCTAAATAATATTTCAAAAGTAGTTTGATAACTTTATGATGAAAATATCTCTCAAAATTAACGTTTATGTAAAATTTTGCCCTATACTGCCAACTTAAGAAATTCGTAAATTTCCAATAACTTGCGAAATTTTCAAAGTAGCACATTTATAGTTACTGATGTTCATTCCGGCACCAAAACTGATATTTTAAAACTGGTCAATAAAAAGTTTCCATTTAATGCACGTTTAAGTGAAATTTTGTCCTATTCTCCCATGTTAAGAAAATCGTAAATTTTTAATAACTTACGAAGTTTTTTAATTCGAATGTTGTAAATAAATAGGGTTCTTGCCAGTATCGAAAGTAATATTTTAAAACTGATCTGACTTCTCTGCGACAATTTGTTCTTGAGATATCGTGTTCACAGACTAACATATTAACACACTGACGGACTAACAAACTAAAAAGCACCCTACAGACGGACAACATAAAAATTTTGTCATTTTCGGATTCCTCACACATGAAAGCGTGTAAAAAATTCAAAAAACCGAGGTTGAAAATTTTCACGATTACCTAAGTTCCCCATACCTATAGTATGATGGGGAACTAATAATAAAAGGTCGTTTATTTTAATATAGCAACTAAAATCCTTCAAACGCGTGAAATCAGCAATTTTAAAAATTTAATTCAAATTTATATTACTCTCTATCGTTAAAAAATTTAATAGTTGAAATTTTTAGGGGGGTAACCTACAAATTAAAACACGTTAAGAGAGGAAGAATAATAAAAGACTAGCAAAATCATGTAAAATTTTCGCAGATTACTTCTTTTTAATACTTTCCATCACGGTTGAAAAGTTTAAATGATTTCAGCTGTTTAACACTTTCCAACAAGTTAGAATAGAATGAATGACTTCAGTTTGTCTCTCTGTCCATCCGTTTTTCTGCCTGCCTGTCTGTCCGCGCTCTAACTCCCGTGAAAATTCCTGGAATCTCTTGAAACTGACATATGTTATTTGAGTTTATTTTCAGATGTTTATTACTGAAAATGGAGTGAATACTTCTGCTAGGTTGAACACAAGGACGCCCGAAAGTATTCCAAAGCATTCTGTTCTACGAGAGGTATTTCTATAAACCACATTTTATTACCTTTAATTTACAAAAAAAATATTAATAAAAATTTAAATATGTTTTTCAAGTTCACTATCGTATATTTTCTATAGAAAATGAAGTAAATACCACCACTGGTTTGTATACAGGGACACTTAGAAGTATTCCAAAGCATTGCGTTCTATGAGAGATAGGGGAGAACCCCGTGTAATATGGACCATCGTGTATTACGGACCATGAGGAAATTTATATGCCTCTGCAAGACATGTTATTTATTTACAAACAATTCACGAACCCCGAGTACTCAACAATATTAACCCATCATCGTTGGGACATTTTGCTATTTTGAACAGAAAGCCCACTCTATTAATATTCCCCTAAAACATTACATTATTTAACAAATGGTTTTACATATTCGTTTTTAAAACATTTAAATTTTATTCTCAGCAATCGTAATATAAATGTAATTGGCACACACACACACACACACACACACAACACACGCATATATAAGATAAAGCTAGGAGAGATCGCACTGTAGGAGAGATTGCGCACATAGGGAATCGGAGGGAAAGAGTAGAGTGGGCGACTGAAATTTTAGGTGCTTGTACAACGCCAATAGTGAAGTGCCGACTTGAATTTGTATATTGATTACTTCAAGTTTTTTAGATAAAACGTGGTTAATTTGTCTCGTTCTCAAAAATAAATGCTTCGATTTTCATAACCAATCCTAAGAATTTCAATACAATGGTTGTAGTACAAAATATTTTTAACCCGTTAGTAGTCGCTATAGACAGCACCACCTATTACAGATTGCGGACTTTTTATTTAACTGTCACCAATAATTTTAAGAAGTGATGTCATCTACGTTTCTTCGGTTTTATTCGCGGTTTATGTATATCAAATGCTACTTCTAAAAATTTTTGGTGGCTATTGAATAAAAAAACCTGGCAACACTGAAGGATGGGCGGCAAATCGACCAACTAGCGAGAGCGACTACTAACGGGATAATTAAACAATTTCTCATAACCTACTGACCTCGACCAACGGTAGAAGCATCACGATTTTCTCTAAAGATGAGTAATTATTTAATAAAACACTGCGCAATCTCTCCTACCAAAATGGGAGAGTTTGCACTTTTGCGGTGTAAGAGAGATTGCACATTTAAAATTTTACACTAACAGAGATTTTGCAGCTTATTGGTGATAACAAGACAATGATGATGAGTTTGTTCGAGGCCTGGGACTGTACCAAAACTTCCGTAAGTGGGACTAGTTCAAACCATTCGAGACGGCGCACCACCTTTATGGAGACTATCCACAGATCTAATTTTGTTCTGTTTTCTGTTTCTTTATTATTTTTTTTTTTTAATAAATTTTGTAGTTCTTTTTAAATTTCTTTTTTTCTGATTTTTTTTATTATCGAATTGAAATATCCACTCCCAATGCAAAAATATTTGTTTATAAATAACTTAGGATAATGTCATTTAAGTGGATTATTATTATTGATAATGTAATTGTCGTTATAATTAAGCGCAATCTCTCCTACCCATGTGCGCAATCTGTCCTACCCATGTGCGGAATCACTCCTACCCTATAAGGAGAGAATGCGCAAAATAACTCTCTTGTTTTTATTACTACTGTTGTTTTAAATTGCAACAGAACAACAAAATAGCAATGGAAATGTATAGAAGAAAGTTCAGTTCAATGTTATGCACCAAAAGTTTGGATAAAAATTAATATTTGGATTTTTTATATCATTTTGATGAGTTGTGCGCAAACTCTCCAAGTTTTACCTTATATATATATCTATATCTATATATAGATATATATATATATATTACGACTAAAAGGGTTAAACACAAATACACAAAATCATTTTGTATAGCAATATAAAGTTTAAAGGAACGTCTAAGGGCGAAGCTAATTTTTATATTAAATGAGAATTCTCGTTTTCCGATGCGAATGTGTTAAGGAAGGCTGCTCAATCTCAAATCAGCTGATTAAAGTTTAAAAAGCGTTACTAAGGTTTAATTATTAAAAGTTTGTTTGCATATATTTGTGCTGTTTTATACTAATAAATAAAGCAAATAAAGCTGCGGCTCGTGATCCAAATGCTACGTTACTGTTGATGATAAACTAATGAGAAACTATGCAGGCATACATAAATAGACATTAACTTTAGTAATGGCCTTTTATATCTTAGTCAGCTGTTTAGATATTGAGTGCCTCTAATTATTGTACTGAGCTGTACGAGTAAGTTTGTCTTAAAAGGTTGTGCCTAAACCTTAGCATGGTTCGTATAGTTCTTCGATATTCTTGATTTTCTGCACAACTAATATTTTATAGTAATTTTTCATGTGAAAAAAACCTCAAAACTTAAAAGGAATAACATTGTATAAGAATACTGGAAAAATAATCTTTGAAAAAAGGCGTGTCCGTACAAATAATGTTTATTGCATATAATGAATCATTTACATACTAAATTTGCTGGCAATCAGACTATTTATCTGTAGAATATTTATTATAAGGAAGTCTATATATAGCAACCTTTTATAACAGTATCTCTTGATAAAAATAACGCTTATTTATCAAAATAAATTACTTTTTAAAAGTGATTTTTTTTTTTTTTTTTTTTTTTTTTTTTTTTAAGAAATTGTAAATATCTCTGAAATTGTAATTTCAATTGCTGTTGAAGGAAGCAAACAAACAAGAGAAGAAAAAAAAAAGCCATGCATGCAAAATACTTTTTTGTTTACAATATATATAAATGATTTAGTTTTACTCTTTTCTTATGTTCAATTATTATTCTGTATTCCGTCTGTTATTATCGTGATATTTAACATAAAATACAAATTTCTGTAAATATTTTTCTTTGTACTAAACATTAGAATTGAAGAATTCATTGAAATTCATAAGGTATTTCAAGCAATAACGCTAAAACTTTTACTTTCTCATCTGTTTAAATTACTTTTTTTCTTCGTGAAAAGCATTTTAAAAAAGATCGCGTTATTAGTTCCTTTAAAATGAAATATGCAAATATACAGAAATGATATTCAGAAGAAAATTAGAATTCTAAACTAATATGGTTTTATACTAATATTCTTTTCTAACATCCAGTTAGAAATGTTTTAATGAGTTCGAAATAACAGATAAACAAATTTTTAAACTGCAATGAGCACGATAAATGCATTACTTTTAAATGCTCCTTTGAAATGAATCTGGTACACAAATCTTCTGCCTATGCAGAGTATTACATTTCAGATATTAAAAAAATATGTATGTTAAGTAATTATATATCGTTTCTTTTTTTGGATTCCTCATTAATAAGACATTTTGACAAATATCAATATGTTTTGAACAGCATTTAAGTGACTGTTATGTTAATAATTTTATACATTTTCTGATGCTAATAGTTTCTTTATAAAATTAGTTTAACATCACAAATATGAATAATTATACTAGTACAGTCATTATACATGACAGTTAAAAATGCCAAAATAAAAAACAAACTTCTCATACTGCTGTTTTAGTAGTGTAAAGCATGACGTCATCAGTGCAGACGGATTGTTCCTGTATATAAAACATGAAAACGCACTGAAAAAAACAAACAAACAAAAAAAAATATATATATATATATATATATTCATCTAGAACGAATAAGTAGTCATCTTCTATATCCCCGAACTAGAAATACAGATTTCAGAGTTACAGATAAAAGGTAAACAAATAACCTGAATAGACGAAATGATCAAGAATTTCTAATCTATACTTTTTTAAATGATGAAACAATATTACGAACATTATGAATCTTTTGTATTGTTTTTGTAGAAATTCTCACTTGATTTTCTAGAATTTATAATCTATACTTTTCTAGATGATGAAACAATATTACGAACAATATGAATGTTATGAATACTTTGTATTGATTTTGTAGAAATTCTCGCTTTATTTTCTAGAATGAGTCATAAATCAAGATTATAGTTACTAAAACTTGCCTCTTGTGCTCGTATTTAATTGCAGAGATTTTTAAATAGGTTTAACCCACGATAATATAGGAAAACTCTCCAGAATTCCGATAGGAGTTCTTAGAACTCACTTCCAAAGGGAACTAGAATTTATAAGGATATGTAACTATATTTACTAGAGTCACAATTTAATTTACAGATGTTAGTCACAGAATTTTTTCTCAATACGAATATCTCAGGATATCTTCAGAAATCATCTGCTTTCCAATTTTTATACAGGAGCAATAATCCATTTTGCTCTCAAGTGCATTTTCAGTACATTTTCTTTAGAGTTTTTTAACCTTCCAAAAGCCGCCATTGCAAAAAATAAAAAATAAATAAATAAATAAATAAATAAATAAAGGCGGGTATGTATTACTCAATTTACAGCTTGTCGAAATCAAATAAAACAATAATAACATTTGCAATTTATACTGTTGTCTACATATAGATCATTGAATATGCAGAATGATTTTTATAGACATATCTCGACTATTTCTCAATAATAACTATAACTTTATGATAACTCTACGTGAAAGGTAAACGAAGCTAACAATATATTACTTTTTTTACTTTATATGAAGCAAAAATGAAAGACAACAGTCACCTTTAAGTAATCTTTATCTTTTTCCTGTATTATTATTTTTTATTTTGATAGATTTTTAAAAGCACTTTAGAACAACGAGCAAATTGCGGCCAGGCTTTTTTCCTTGTCATTCACATTAGTGGCATTAGAAACTGCATTTAAACTATGTATATTTTTACCTTAAATTTAAATAACAAATTTAAAGCAGTGAGGTAATAATTAAAAGGAATTAAATATAAAATGATAATTAAAATGAATAAAACAAAATGTATTATTAGGAGATACCGGGTCTATTTGGCATAGATTTTGGTTTCCTTTATTATTATTATTATTATTATTATGCAATGCTTGGAGAAATTATAATGAATGCATTGGAAAGTTCAACTCTTTGGTTATAAAATCACATGAGACATTAATTAGATACTTGTTTTAGTGGCCCCGAGAAGCCTTTTTTGTAAGAGCTTGTTCCTGTGCCAACTAACCCTGCATACGGCGTTAGTTGGTATACACGAAGAAATGACTTGGCAGGACATGATATATATAGTGATACGTAGGCAGAGCAAATTTCAAGGAAAAACATTTTATTTTACCGAAGCATTTTATTTTAATAATGTTTGGTCAAATATTTCTGTTTAAAAATATAAAGAAATAATGGGTTCATCAAGTAAAGTGAATTCTACTTTGTATTATAGCTGTAAATATTTATTCAATGTTTAAAATCAACTGCGAAAATGTAGAAGTTGTACGGTACGCTCGTTTATTCGAAAAAGTGGATTAAATTTTTATATAATTTTACTTTGATCGTACAAAATTAAATCATTTTTGTCTAGCCATCTTCAATTTTTTTTTTCTTTTCAGTTTTTGGCCACGAGAACATGCGAATCGTAATGTCATCGGATTCATCAAATTTCCTAAGGTATTGGCGGGGTTGGTATTTGATTGAAACAAAGTCAATTATTTTGTACTAAAGGTGATAAAGAAGCTCTTGATTTTATGGAGGATTCGTTGTTGTTCTTGAATAACATGCATTTTAGCACCTTTTTGAGTTTCTACGGGATTTGTAGGAATTCTCGAATGAAAACCCTCATCATCGTCTTAACAGAAGACAGTGAATGAAAAGGCTTCGTCTTAGAGATGCTTTTTAGCCTTTGAACTATGATTAAGAAAAATCAAGTTATGCCATACCTAACTATGTCCACTAGTCCCACGGGTATTCCCAACATAAAATAGATACCACAGAATCTCGCACATCAGACACAAAATATTACTATATATACCATGAAATCACAGTTAATCATTCTTTCGAAAACCGTCAAAAGCAGTGCCTCAGTATTACCAGTCAGAAAAATATGAAACAGAGATTTTTTTTCTTCGTGACAGTACTAAGCAGACTGAATTAACGGTAGATAATCCACCCATACACGTTGTCCCCACTATAAAAATGAGAGCACTCTACCTTCACATAAGAAAAACTTCTGTAACTAACGTCTAGAATCTAAATTGTGGCTCTAGGAAAAATAGTTCCATGTCCTCTTCATAAATTCTAATTCCCTTTGAAAGAGAGTTCTAGAAACTCCTATTAGAATTCTAGAGCGTTTGACTATATTGTCGAGGTCTAGCACATTTAAAATTCTTTGCAAATAAATGCGAATACAAGAGGCCAGTTTTAGCAACTATAATCTTGGTTTATGACCCAATACTAGAAAATCAAATCTACGTTATTTATTATTTATTTATTTATTTATAAAGAAATAAAAAGAAATAACGTTCATTCTATTTATAATAAATAAGTGAAAAAAAAAATTACAATAAATAGTACCACCACTTTCCTACCGAATAGCCACCATAAAATCCAATCCCTAACCTAACTGGCTTTAAATTTTTCCAAATATCAGATTTTGAGAATACAGTCGGCTGCAAAATTATTCGAGCACTAGCAATAATCCTTGCCAAAAAAAAGTACACTTAATACAGCTTTGTTAAATAAATCCTTGTCGAGTCATGTTCTTAATCAGTCTAAGAACATGATTCAACAAGGATTTACTTAGCAAAACAGTCTTAAGTGTACTTTTTAAATATAGGAATTATTGGCTAGTGCTCGAATAATTTTGCAGCCGACTGTATGTTTTAGCACAAAAGTTAGTATTTTTTTCAATTTCTTTACGAAAATATTCATTTCAAGTGTATTAGATTAAATTTTTGGAGCTGAAAATTAAATCTCTAACAGCCAAACTTATGCTTTGGGTCTGGGTTGGCCAACCAGGTAGCACCTTACGTCACTACAGTATTGTTTGACAGAGTTTAATTGTAACTGTCCCGCGTTAGATAAATATTATATAGATATGCCAAATACTAAGAAGGTGGCAAAGTTTATAAAGACTCCATTACTTATTATTGAAACTAATGCATGCATGAATTCAAAAAATTAAAATTTAACATTAACTAATTTAAAATTATAGAAAATAAAAAATATAAGACATCGCACGGTATTGATGATTTCAAAGTCTAAATATCAGATTTCAAAATGAAATATATTTTCTTGATTGGTTTTATTTGCATTTTTATTATATTAAATATAATATTATCACTATATATTGTATATTAATTATTATATATTACATTTAATTAAATTAACATTTCCAAATATAAAAATTTCTTGCAATCTTTCACAAACTCCACTGGAATATAATATTTACATTTTTTGTTTAGTTATTTCATTTCTAGTTACGACTCGTTCCTGTAAAATTACCTTATTAAAAGTAATATTTACAACTGTTCTTTTAATTTATGTTCTTTTATTACTTTTTCTAATGTTACTATTCTTTTGTGAAAGTTTGAATCTTGATTTCTAAGAAGTTTAGCACAGCGTGTACATTTAGTACGTTTTATTTATTTATTTATTATTATTACAATTTTTTTTTCACAAATATTGTTCATTTTTTATGATAATAAAATTTTATTCATCAAGTTGGAAATTGTTTTTTTATTCACCTTTCTTTCTTTTCTTTCTTTTTCCTTCTTCTTCTTCTTCTTCTTTTACTTTCTTTTTTTTTTTGTGTGTGTGTGTGTGGTGCATTTTGCTTCGATATTTTTTACGCCTTGCAAATTGTCCACACTCATTTAATTTTGTTTCCAGTTTTAATTTACATTTAAACATTAAATTATCCTATTAGCATTTTAATTACTAACAACTTTTTTTTTCTTAAAAAAAGTTCGATCTTTTTAATACTTTTTTAAATAACTTAAATAACATCTGAAAGGGATACTTCATCTGATATGGAAGGTAATCATGTTAATTACTTTTTATAATTACGTTTGCATACTTCAAAATTCATAGCACTTAAATTTATTCTCGTTTTCTAAAAATTAATTTTAATTTTAATTTTAACTTATTTTTTATTATTATTGCATTCTATAACGTGCAAAAAATGTTCTTAGTTAACATTTCATCATTCAGAGCTTAAAAACGAAATTTTTAAAATATGAAAGATTATTTTTTGAAAAACAATGATTAATTACATTGGTTGTAAATTTCAAAGATTTTGGAGATGTAATTAAAAAATTACATTAAGTAATGAGTAACTTTCAAAACAATTTTTTTCCATAGAATAACATGGGGTTAGGCTTACGTCCACTTTAGGAAAGAACCCCTTAATATATTTAATGGATTTTAGAATTTTATTTTTATGATAAAACATTCCCTACCATTCTATAATATGGACGGCTCATTGCAAAAATGGTGTATCTCTATATTTTTTTAAATATGCATATATTTTGCTTAATTGTATCACTTTTAGTCACTTCTTCCACTATCAAATGCAGAAACTACAATAATTGCATTAAAATTCCATAAATGGTATTACTTGTTTTTTGTTGTTTTTTTCCAGAAAACTAAAACTTCTAAATATTCTTTATAAAAGTGAAGTTTCTGAGCTACTTCAGATTATTTTTCTTATAATTTATAAATTCTTGTAACTCTGATTTGTATTAACACGTTCACGCCAGCGTGACCCGTCGCCAGAAAAGTATCCGAGCACTGGCAGTATTCCCTGTCCAAAAAAAAAGTATACTTAATACTGTTTCGTTAAATAAATCCTTGTCGAGTGATGTTCTTAGTCAGTCTAAATACAGGATTCGACAAGGATTTAATGAACAGAACAGTTTTAAGTGCACTTTTTTAACATCGGAAATATTGGCTAGTGCTCGGATACTTTTGAGCAGACTATGTAAACAAAATGTGTCAGCGTAAACGTGTTGAACAAGAGAAATCAATGTAACATTTACTCAATCTTGACAATTTTTCCTACACTTAAATTTCCAAAAAGCACATTATTTCAAAATCCATTTACAAGGAGATAATTCAGTTTTACTATGAATGACCCATATCATAATAATGTTAATAACTCTTTTATTATAGAATATTCTATATTAAAAATATTCTCTAATTAAAGTAATAATATTATAATAGAAATCATATTCAAGCTTTTTGATTAACATTTAGAAAAAAAAATTCCTTCCCTTGTCGCTCTAAGCCTTATGTAGCCTACATAATTAAATTTTATATAAAATAGTTGATATTTTTTATTATAGTTGTGTTATTTTCTTTAACATACACATACAAGCGAATATCTTTCTCTTTTACGCTATTTATCAAATATCAAAAAATTTTAATTAAACAAATATATATATATATATTGTTAAGCTATATCAATTTTTGAGACTCATTTTATATCTTTCTTCTTTAAATACCGTAGTATAATGAGAAATAAGCTTAATTTCATATTAATTCTGTTAAACATTAACACAGCTGGTCAGAAAGTTAGCGTTATTGGAAGATTAAAGTGATTAGCTTTTGACTTAATATCCACCATTCATCATAATTATTAAAACATACTTTTATAAATAATTCTCTCTTTGTGAGACATTAATGTCTGATAAAATAAAGATTTTTACTTAATAAGAATCTTGTAAATCTTATTTTTAAAGACTATTTTTTTAAACATATTTTTCTTTCTTTCTTTTTTTATTACTAGTGATTAATTATCACAAAGTTCTTTGGAAATAAAGCATTGGATAAACTTTTTTTTACATAATTTAATAAACAAAATTACTTCATCAATCTTTATTTTAACAAATTTAATATCCTTTGCACATGTATTGCATCTATGACACAAGAAAAAAAAAAGTGTGGAGGCGGGGGGCGTTAGCGTGCAAGAAATTTTCTGAATTTACTGTAATTACTGCATTACAATAAAAATAAAAATATATAACAGTATTTTGTTAACAGTAATTATTAACTTAATTTTTCTGCGAGAAAATATGCTAATAAAAGAAATATGTTTTTTAAAATAATAAAAATATTAAAATTATACTTTTTATTTCTATTTATAATTACGTATGTTTTCGTGTGTATAATTGCCTTTGTGTATGCTATTACTTACACCTTTGCATATTCATATATTTGATACATAAATACAAATTAAAGAAAAGTATTTAATTGATTTACTTTACCTTATTAGTGCAAGCACCAAATTTACGCTTATATACTGTAAATACTAGTACCGTATATATGCTAATTCATAAACTTTAAGCATACTTTCTGTAAAATACAAACGTTGGTTTATCTAAAAGGCGGAATTTTTACATCAAATCCGTATACAATATTAGAAGTACACTCCTAAACACGAACTGAATATTTAGATCTGTGTAAATGCAAATATTTTCTTCTTCTTGAAAGATTTTATAAATTATGGAAATATCTCCTTTCGTAAAATGACATTTTAAATTTTAATTCCCAATCACTATCCTATCATGAACGTGTAATTATATATATAATGAACATTAACATCCACCAGATACCTTAAAAAATGTATTTTTATATGTAACTACACTGTAAAAAAAATTCAGAAACGTTTCTGAATATATGGGGCAGCTACGGTGCATGTAATTTTCAAAAATGTTTCTGAGTGTATTGGAAACCTTTCTTCTCTTCTTTCCTCTTCTACATGCAGAAACAATTTAGTTTTCGTACTAAACTTTTTATCACAATAATTACAACAATGTATCATTTTAACAATTTCAAATAACAATACTTAAAAAGAAATAAAAGGGGCGATTTTAATCTGATCATGATAAATTTGCATATGGATATAATATATTAAGAAATAACTCGGGAAAAAGTACACTTGCCGATTTCATATGCTTCACTTCTTCCCGCTTCCCGGTCTCGGTCGGGGTCGTGTGGTGTGGCGCTGTGTGTTGCCAGAATCATTTGCGCATGCGTCAACGCAATTCAGCTTTTCAACTCTGAAAATACAGGAAACGTTTCGCAACTGATCGGAAACATGCCATTGACGGTAGGTCTCGCAAATATTCAGAAACATTTCAGTTAAGGCAAAAAAAATTTCTGAAATTTTTTACAGTGTAGTCCAACTTTTTTTTTTGCTGTTGTTGTGGTTTATTTGAATAAGAAATATACATAAAAATTCTAAATTTCCGTATAAACAAAGTTTATAGTAATTATTCTACCTTTCCAAAATAATAATAATTATTATTATTATTACTATTATTATTATCATATATATGTATATAAATCATTAAATTTAAATTATAATGGATGAAAAATGAAAGTGGAATATATAAACAATCAAAACAAATACTTTTAATAGCGTTAATTTAAAAAAAAAAAAAAAAAAAAAAAAAAAGTTAATTTCAACACTATTCAAGCCAAAATTTCAACAAAGCTGTGTATTCTTCATCAGCAAGTGGGAACACAGTCATTAAAAAACTATGTAATCCTAACAGGTTTCTGAAGATATGACATGTCATTTTATAAATTTATAAAAATAGAGTGTACGGAATAGAAAAAGTTACTACTTATTTCTGATATATTTTTTTATATAATAAATAAATAAAAATAAAACATTACATTCGAATAGAAAAAAAAAAAAAATGATTATAAAGCAAAAGAGATAAGGGAGGAAGGGGGTGAGCAAAGCATTGACTCTCAGAAGTAAAGGAACGCCGTTTGTGCTCCTCATGACACCTTGACACCTTTGTTTGTGAATGTTAACCGGTATTATATAAAAGGATACAGAAAAAAGTTTTGTGATAGTCCAAGCACACTGATTTTTTTTACACTATTTCGTTTTAATTTTGAATAATAATAAACTTCGTCAATAATTTGACTTACAAGATAAAAGGGTGACATTTAAAAAAATTTCGGAATTGATTTCCGGAGACACTTTTTCAAATATGTTTTTTTTTTTTTTTTTTTTTTTTTTTTCCTGGGAGGGGGGGCGGAATTTTCCTGTGAGCGTTTTTTCCTGATACCTAACTGGGCTCCATATTCCGTCACGGTGCAGAAATAGCACGTAGGGAAACTAGAGTTGAGTAAAAAAAAAAAAAAAAAAAAAAAAAAAAAAATCCTGCGATTTTGGAGTTTTGGATTTTTAAGTTGAGAGAGGAGAAATTTCACGTACTGCGAATTTTTGAGTAGAATTCAACCAAAAGTGGTACAAAAATACTGAAAACAGCCATGTGTTTTCTTTTAAATATGTCCACCCCCCACCCCCCTTTTTTTTAATCTTCGATTTTTGGGGGCGTTATATGGGGAAAATTCGAGGACCTATTCGCTAAATTTGTCCTGGGGAATCTATGTGAGCTGCTCTCACGAATTTTGATGCGTGGATTGCTTATGTGCATCCAATACCCGCTATAACATAATTTCATGAAATTCCCCCATTCCCCCTTGAGGGCAATGGGCAATAAATGCGTTTCCAAGCGTAACTTTGTTTCAAATTATATTAATAAGATTAATTTTTATTTGTAGGTTGGTTATGTGTATACAACACGCACTATAAACAGATTTTGATAATCTTCCTCTTCCCTTCTTTTAAAAGTGGGAGCGAAGAAACACATTTTGAAGAGTGACTCTGCTCCAAATTATCTCAGGAAAGCGATTTTTTGATGTGTTGATTTTTTATGCGTACCCAGTACACATACCACAAAGGAATTTTGCAAAATTACATTCAACACATCCCAACAGAAGGTATAGAGGTGGGGGTAAACAAAAAACACGTTTTTAAGTTTAAGTCGGCTTCAAATTATCTTAGAAATGCGTTTTTTTTATGTTTTTTTACGCTATACGTATACAACACGAAGTATAAAAGGACTTTGCGAAATCCTTCCCCCTTCCCACCCTTTCCCAGCGAGGTAAAAAAAAACACGTTTTCAAACATAATTCTGCTCTAAGTTATGTCAGGAAGGCGATTTTTAGTTCATTATTTAATTTTAGCTAAGTTTTAATTGAAATGAGTACAGTTACTGATTTCGAGGAAATCTTTTTATATCTTTAAACCAAATTATTATTATATTATTATTATTTACTTTGTGAATCTATTTAGCTGAAAATAAAAGAAAAATGAATTATTATTATTATTATTTTTTTTTTTTTCTAGACTGTGTCACAAATATTTGGCAAATTAACTTATTTAATCAAAGGTAGATAGATATAATCCGTGTGGCGACAGGCCAAGTTATGCTTAAAAATTAAGTTTCGTTTGTCACACCTGGTAACAAAGAAATTGTTTATTTTTCTAATAGGTAGATGTATATAGAGCAGAAAAATACAATGTTCCTCAAAAAATAATTGAACATTATTATTTTAGAAGCAAAAAAGAAAAAAAATCCCATACAACCATACTTTTATAAGAGCTATTTAAATGCTTTCAAATTTTATACTTAAAATTTACAATATATTAAATTTTATTTTCCTAAAGAAGAAAAATAAAGCAAAGTGTTTTAAAACTGCCTATAAAAAATAAATATGGAAATATATATATATATATATATATATATATATATTTTTTTTTTTCAAAGTAAATTATATGCATTTTAAGTAGAATGCCAATTAAATATGTGACAAAAAAAAAAAAAAAAAAAAACCTTTTATTTTTAAACCTTATATTTTTAACTAAATATTATAATATATATATTATAATATTAATTAAAAATATAGGGTTTAAAAATAAAAGATTTTTTTGTCGCATTGATTATGCGAGAAAAAAAATCTTTTATTTTTTAAACCCTATATTTTTAACTATATACTATAATTTGTTATAATATGTGTAGTTTTCATTTACCTCCAAATATAATTATTCATGTACTATAAATAATATATTTTTTTTTTATGTATAGAATATTTTTTGTAATGGTAACCTAGTAAGAATTATCCCTTCAATAAACAATACACTGTATAATATATAATAAAAAATAATGTATTAAAATCTTGGTACTAAATTTTTTTTAAATATCTAAAACCAAATAAAATACTTTCTTTCACTAATGTATTACTTTTAATTAAATACAGGGTAACCATAATATGTTTTCATGAAAAAGAGTTAAATTTTGTTGACACACATTTCAATATAATAAGGGCATAAAAAAGAAACGGGAATAATAGTAATCGCAATAACATAATAATAATAATAATAATAATAATAAACAACGGAATATTTATGATATATATATATATATATATATATGATATATATATATATATATATATATATATATATATATATATATATATAATATTATGTTTGAAATACATGCATAGACTAGTGAGTGAATTAATGAGTACATTCAAGCCAAAAGAAAATGCATTGAAAATATTTGGAGGTGAGCTACTTGATTATGTTGTTTTCTTTTTTATTTATAAGTAAACATATAAATAAATAATATATACGTGTTTACATGTATATATAGCAAGAAGTTGTTCAAATGAGTGAATATTATATACAATATATTTCTAATCAATAAATCAAGTTTTTCTTTTTTATTGGACAGCTGAAAATCTTACTTTTCCAGCTTTTCTTATTTTTTCAAATGCTATGAACCTTGAAATGATTATTTTTTTTTTTTATACACCCCGCGACAAAAAGATAGGTACAAAGGGTTTTTTCTTTGATTTTTCATAAAATAACATTATCTAAATTGTGCTTATCATTTATTATTATCATAAAATAACACTACTCCCGGACTAATGTTCGTTTTGAGACTAAGTTAGAAAAATTTTAAGACTAAAATTTTTCTAATTTAAGACTACACACAGCGGCAAAAAGACAGGAACAAAGTTTTTTTTTTTTTTTTTAATATGATTATTTTGAACGTGAATATTTTGAATATGATTCAAATATTTAATATGTTTTTGATATGATAATGTTTTGTTATGATAATAAATGATCAGCACAATTTTGATAATGTTATTTTATGAAAAATTAAAAAATAAATAAATAAATAAATAAACCTTGTACCTATCTTTTTGTCGCGGGGTGTACATCATGTTATAAATACTCTGATAAATATGAATGCTAAAGAATTTTTTCTTTCAATAAATATTAAAATAATTAAAAGCCTCAGAATAGCCTGGACAGGGAATTGGTATTTTTTTTTTTTTTTAATGACCCATAGAGAATAAAATTTGCTTTATTTGTATGTTTAGTGTTATACTTCTCTTGAATGACAATCGTCTATATTTATCAGGGAAAATAACTTAAATAAATTATTTTTACTGATTGAATTTGTATATAAGAAAATATGGAAAAAAGTCATGTGATGGCTACAACATACTAGTTTTTTATGAATATTTAATTCGACTTTCCCATTTGGGAACATTCAGCTTAAGCAGATAATTAATTGATGAATAAGTAACTAATGTAAAACATTTTAAAACTATAAAACTAGGTCATTAACACAGTAAACTGAATTAATGCTAAATGGAAACGTAAACAATAAAAATTAGCAAAACACAGGGCAAGATATTTCCAAAACTTAGAGAGGATAAAAAAAGAAAAGAAAAGAAAGAAAAAGGGCGGAAAAAAAGGTGGCATAAAAGAAATAGCTCTCTCTCTCACTTGAAACTTCTGTCCCTGTCCCTTACTTGAAGCGCAGATCTATTTATACAGCAGAAGTAAACAAGAGAAATTATTGTTTCAGCTGCCTAGTTAAACAGCACCCAGCCGGCAATCTCAACATTTGAAACTGCAGTGAGTAAAACTTACAGCAAGGACAATTTCATGAATCATATTTGGTCAGGTATTTCACGCTGTCAGAATTAAATGCGATAGAAAAATGGAAACCCAATTTAAGATAGTGTTTATTTAAAGAGACGTCTAATTTAATAATACCCCTAAACAATGTAATACTTAAATCGCAACTAAATAATTTATTTAGTTCTTGTTTTCTATTAAATTCTTTTCCATTCGCAAACGGTTAAAGTCGATGATATTCAACGTTCGAGTATGTATTCAAATTAAACTCATTAAGATTTTTTAGCCACAATTTGCTCTTTACCATCCAGATTAAGCCATTCGGATTGCGATGAAAGAACTTTTTCAAACCTTTTTCCCGAAAAATCGATTATTTCCTCATTATTTAAATTCTCAACGAGATGTATACAACATGGTACCGGACCTGCCATTTTCTTTGTTTGCAAACAGATATCGAATCGAATAATGAATATGTGTTTACAAAAAATTTAGAAAACAATTAAATTCAAATCAATTTAATAAATAAATTTTAGTTTATTAAAAAAACGAAATAATAATTATTCAGTTCGATGATTAAACTTTTATTTTAGTATTAAAAAAAATGTTTTGCTTAACAGCGCCATCTCTTGACATTTTCATTTTAAATAAACTGTCTCTGAATAACAACAGGAATGCATGTATGTTTTTACGAATAAAAAATTAATGTGCAAGTTCTTTTTGGGGAACATTGCAAAATTTTAAAAGAAATATCATGTAAAACCCATGTGCAAAAATTCACAGTTGCGTGGTATGGCAAACGAACCTGAACGATAGCAGCTCTCGCCCCACAGACTAATGGATAGAAATATAAAATATGTTACCGCTGATCTGTACAGACACATATTTATTCATTTTATTCTTTAAATAATAATTTTAATGGAGTTTTTTAAGTCTTTATTTTTCTTTATTAATATGGAAGATACACACAACATTTATTTGGTATTACATTAATTTAATTTTAATTGAAATAAGTGCAAGTTACTGATTTTGAGAAAACTTTTTCAAGTCTCTCCTATGCTTCGATTTTTTTTTCCTTTTGAGGGGGAAAACAAATATATTAAGCAGAAAAAAAAATAATGTACATTTTTTTTCGCTGTTTTTTGTGATTATGAAAATACACATTTCTCTTATTTCTTACTATACGTCGCAATAGGAAAATATCACGATACGACAATGTTGGGTACAAATCTTTTGTATAATATCTCATGTCATATCCATTTTTCTAATATATATTTCAATTTTCCTTTCACGCTGTTCTGAAAAAATAAAAAAAACTTAGATTACATTCGATATTGTGTATCAATTTCAATTTGTTAAAATGTACACCTGTCTTCAAAATATCAATTTCGTTTCTCGAACAGAGTAAAGAATATTTCTACTTAGAAAATATTGAACTCAAGGAATTAGAATGATGATTCAAAAAAAGAAGTAAATAATCATGTAATTATTTTATTAAGAAATTTTTTAATATGACTCACACATTAATATTTAACTTTTATATAATGTTTACTCATTTGAGATAAAATTTTATGTATTTAAATTTATTGATACACCAGTCAATAATAAAAAACTGAATAAACATTTTATGCAAATACAAATGTGATTACATGAACTAGATGCAACGGTTTAAAAAGGCTACTATTTTTTAATTAAAAAATAAGAAAATAATTAACAGATTTTGACGATAACATTGCTTTTTAAATTTTAAAATATAATATATTTTATTGAAATTTTATTTTTCCGACTGAGTGAAAATAATGCCTGGACCGGGACTCGAACCCCGGATCTTTGACTTACAAGGTCAAGGCTCTACCAATTGAGCTATCCAGGCCGACATCCCGGTCAGCATTACTCACTCAGACAACCTTTTAGGCAGAAACAATCTGGTCTATCATTTAGATAGCTCAACAGAAATAAGCCGCAGGAAATGGAAAACACCATTAAACAATGGGAGAAAGAAATACAATTTTTAATGAAATCACACAATGAACTGTGGAAGAAAAACATATTTATTGAAATTGTATTTTTCCGACTGAGTGAAAATAATGCCTGGACCGGGACTCGAACCCCGGATCTTTGACTTACAATATCTTTTAATCCAAATTTTTATTTATCTGTGTGTTCATGCACTCCCAAATGTTGCATTCTAAAAAAGTATTCAAAAGAATTAATTCTTGATTTAATCATTGGAAATGTTACATGAAAACTAAGAATATATTTTAGTGAATGAAATTTTTAAATAAATAATGACTTAACAATAAAAAATATTTTAATATATTAAAAATATTTTCTCTATATTAGATGAAATTTATGTACTACTGTAACATCCATCATAAATGGTGAAATGTTTTACAACGTCTTAACAATTTGTATAAAGTGTAGCACAAAAAATAATGAAAAAATGTTTTACAAAACAAAGAGCGGATAAATGGCATCAGTTACTGAATTCTTAATTGCGTAGCAAATAAACTAAAAAATAGAATCACAAACTGTTGAAAATAAATAAATAAATAAATAAAATAAAATTAGAAATTCTAACTTCTAAACATTTAAGTTATTTATTTTAATTTATAATTGTTGCAAAAAAAATTTTACGAGTTAATTTATTTTTTGACATATAATAAAATATATTTTCACGCGAATAATAATGTAAAAAAAGTTTATGGGATAAAAAAAAAAAAAAAAAAAAAAAAAATTTCAATACTGTCCATTTCGAAAAGAAAGAAAAGGAAAAAACGATTTTGATGAAATTCTGGCAAAAGCAGAATTTTGTTAATTTAGTACGGAGGACTGTTAGTTTTTTTTTTTTTTTTTTTTTTTCAAATTATAACATCGCTTTCAAATTATTCAATTATATTTTCGATAAAGTTTCAATTTCGATAAATGTCCAAGTATCGTAAAACTGTTATCGTATAAATCCGTAGACTGAGACTAATAGACCTCTGTCCTAATAAATAATAAAATAAAAATAAAATAAAAATGCAAAATATCTATTAAAAAAGAAACAAAAAGGAAGGGGAGGGGGGAAGGAAAAGGAAAACCAATGAAAGATATTAGTTTAAAACAGCTATTTTATTTAATATGAAGATAAATGATCAAGTATCAGTTCATATATTTTTCAAGACCCTCTCCTGGCGTACATTTAAAACATAAATACTAGCGTCGTTTCTTACCCTTATTGTGATGGAATCTAATATAGATGTGATTAATGCTGAGAATATGATAAATTGTAGACGTTTATATGTGACACAGAGATTTAAATCAAAAGTTTTCGCAAAAATATGCATAAAAACGTTGCATAAAATACATTTTTATCATTAAAATAAATAAATAAAACATGTTTTAATTAAAGGTTATTTTTTTACAAATCCCTTCCAAGTTTTCAAAAATTGTAAATGCTTGTTTTAATATTTCTTCAATACGTTAATTTCTCATTTAATTTAAAAGTTTAATTGAAAACTAAGGAAATATAAAGCAGTGTATTATATACGCAGAAAGTCTAAATAATAAATGCATAATAATAAAGATAATAATAATAACAGATTGTGAAAATAATTTCATAGGAATTTTATTTAAAATTATATTGCTTTAACCCATTAAGGTAAAAAAATATATATTTCAGTGATGAAAAATCCTTAAAAGAGAGAAGAAAAGATGCATATTACTTCTTTATTGCTGATGTCTCACAAAGGCGCCGTTGTAGAACCGCAAAAGCGTTTTATTGTACTGAGGTATGGATAAAACTCGTGTACAGCGATACAAAAAAAAAAAAAAAAAAAAAAAAAAGTTTCGACATATTGCTGTCTGGCATCTCTTTTAAGTGCATATTTTACATCAGTGCACTGTGCAATCAACAAATACAGTTTTATTGGCATGCATACACCAAATGATAAGCACTTTGCTACAAGACATCTGTGTTACGTTTATTTGATTGAAATTGTTAGTATTACCTATTCATGAGCAGCTATAATTCTATAAGTAATCATTAATTTTTTCCTTTTAAATTAACCCGTTAACGCTCGAATTAATTTTGCAAAATATTATTAGCTGATTATTTCACTCCTAAATTAATATAGACAACTGACAGTAAAATATATTAACTTAAACAATTCTTCTGATAGTTTTAAATTTAAAGCCTATCCTCATTTATTGACGTTTAGTGTTCTAGCGAGAAAGCGTCGAGATAGAAAAACTTTAAGATAACAAATTAATTTCCTATTATATGTTGACAAAGATCTCGAAAGTAAAGTATTATAATATATATTATTATTCAACTTGATTTAAGTTAGTATACCTGCGCAAAAAGCAAAGATATGCGCGGCGAATGAAAAATCATGAAATGACTATCCAAATTATGAAACAATAATTAATAGTAGGCACATAAAACTTTCAGGGATCAAATGACGCTATAAACTGTCACTAAAAAGCAGAAATCATTCCAAGAAACCGCAAAAAATATAAGTGTCATTTTATTAGCTGTCCTCAAATGAGGACACTGGGCGCTAACGGGTTAAATCCTACAAATACTATCATGGAATTTCCTTTTTACCAGATTTAGAAATAGTTCTGATCTCAATCACATAAAAAATGTTTAATCAACAATGGAGGGGGGGGTCGAAATTTGTAACCTACATCATTTCAAGACCTAGAAAAAATATATTTGCGTTGCTTGGAGCAAAGTAGTTTCTGAGGTTTATGTTAAAAAGAAACAATACTATGCCGTTAAAACAAACTACGCATTAAAACAATCATTCCTCATAAAGATGGAATTACCCAGTACAAAGTACTTTTTTTATTCAGTAAGTGTTCAGATCTAACAAATAAAAAGCTTTATTTCCTGCATAAAAATATAAAAAGCGTTTATTTCATAACATGTTTATAGAATACAAACCATATGTTTAATATATTATGTTCAAAATGAAAGTGTTATGTAGATTCTTTTTGAGTATTTCCTAGAGTGTAGTAAAATGAATTTTTAAATTGAAAATGTATATATGCATCATTTTATCGCTTTGGTATTATGAAAACATCACAGTTTTATTTGTTTCAATAATTAGTTTTGAAGCTATTACAACTGAAAAAGGTAAAGTCAATTTTTCTGTGGTGCGACATTTTTTTTTCTTTTTATCCCTTAGTCTATATTAATTTAGATAGAGATAAACAGTTATTTATACGTATAAAATACTTTAACTGCTGAACTGTACAGCTACATATTTCTTCATTTTTATGGTTAAACTAGCAGGCTTTGTCTGCTTCGCTGCACACTATATTTAAATGAACTGTCAAAAATTTCATATTACTTTTTAATATAAAAATCTCAAAATTAAAAAAAAAAAAAATCGTTGAAATTAGTCAAAACTTCCGTTAGATTTCCGCTGAATTAGACAACAGCTTTTTACACCGCAAATTGCTATGTCCTGATCCCCACGACCTACGGCAGTGTCTAGGTAATCTGAAACAGAGTTACGCTAAAAGTTATTCTTTTTTGTGAATGAAGGGGAGGATTTCGCACAGTCATGTTGAAATGTATATTGTGTACGCTTAAACAACAACCACACACCAAAACTCATTATCCTGAGATAATTTGAAGCAGAAAAATTTGAAAACGTGTTTTTTTTTTGTTTTTTTTTTCCCATCCTCGCTACAAGTATAAGTGGAAAATAAAGCAATTCTTCCAAATTCTTTTAAAATGTGTGTTAGATACACATTAACTACCCCCACACCAAACATAACCTTCCTTTTCGAAAAAAGTCACACTTTGAAACGTGTTTTATCTTCTCCCCCGCCTTTAAGAGGTGCAAGTAGATGATTCTTCAAAATCCTTTTATAGTGCCTGTTAGGTACTCATAACCAATCTATGCTCCAAAAATCCCCTACCTGAGATAATCTGGAGCGGACTTGCGCTTAGATTTATGTTTCGAAACGTGTTCATTGTATCCCGCCCTCAAAGGGGTAATGGATGAAATATCGAAAAATTCCGTCACAGGGGGTGTTGGATGCGCATAACCAAGTCAGGGATACCAAAATTTGTAACTGCCACTACTATGTATTCCTCAGGGTAAACTTAACTCAAAAGGGGAGCTCTTAATATGTCCAATCCTTAATCCTACACCCCAAAAAAATTGAAAATCTCAAAAAAAAAAAAAAAAAAAAAAAAAAAAGAGTTTTTGGAAATATCCCTTTAAAAGGTGCACAACCGTTTTTAATATCTTTGTGTTGTTTAAAACGTTTGCTATCATTATTGGTAGAATCTGGATCGTAAAATCAATTTTTCCTTTCTCCACCCTTTTAATCAAAAAATTTTAAATTGCCAATTTTTTTTTCTTTTGTAGGAACTTAAGTATAATCTTTACATGTGCAATTTCTTCATTTTAAAATAATTTGGAACTGTGTTATACAGTAGAACCTCGTTAACGTGAATCTCAAGGGGGATAAAAAATTTGTTGACGTTATCAGTAGTTCATGCTATCCAGTAACTCAGAAACTAATCTTCCTTTTGATGGGGATTGTGGAAACAATCCATGTTAAAAGTAATTCACGTTAAGCGTCTTCACGTTAACGGGGTTCCACTGTATTCACAAATTGTTGTTGCCATTGCACCACAAGCGGATAATTTTGTAAAACCTCGTCTTAAAGGGAGTTAGGGTCCCCAAACCAAGCTTCACGCCAAAATTTATAACCCTATCTTCCATAGAATTGCCACGGCCATGTTGGGTCAGTGAGTGAGTGATTGAATGTACTCTTTTATATAGGAGGGAAAGTCATTAAGTAAACCACAAAAGATAATAAAAAAATAATTTACCATGATAATCATTTGGAAACAATTTTTATTTTTTCACATATTCTCCAGCAATGCTGATGTGCTTATCTCATCGTTTTATCAGAGCCCCAATTCCAGCTGCATAAAATTATTTGGGTTGCTGTCTCATCCGCAGTAGGACTTCATGTTGAACGTCGTCCTCATCTGCAAATTGTTTGCCTCCAGGATGTTGTTTCAGTAGTCCAAACAGGTGAAAATTGCTTGGGACTCCCTAACAACACATCTTCTCCGAAAGGCATCCTCAGGATATCCTGGGGATAAAAGGGAAATCCTATGGACCTCCTCAGGATGTTCTGTGGACAAGTGTGTTGTTAAGGAAGTCTGGGCTGTAAGGTGGATGCTGTAGCATCCATAAACAGTAACATTTCTTTATGAAGGACATGAATATTTTTTATTCAAGTCCTTCCGCCCACAAAAATCAGACCACAGCACGCTGCTCTTCTATCGTACAATCATTTCGCACCATCCCCATTTTTGAAACTGCATTGCACATACGCGTGAATACGACCTACTCAATACGAATTGAATATCATAAAGCTGTATGGAGCAGCCATCTATCACCATTCTTTGGAGATATATGCTACTACTTTAAAACATGGCATATGCATTTGTGACTGTTCAGAATTCTAATAACTCTGAATTTTGACAATAGATGGCAGCACTATGCAATTATGATATAATTTTAGAATATTAACATTAATTAAATTCATTCTTTTTTCATTGTATTTTATGTGTTTTAAACGCTAAATTAATTCTTTTTTCTTTTATTATTATTTCTTTTATTTATGTTTTCAATTAATTGTTAGTTATACTTTAAATAATTTCTTTTTCAATTTGCTGTGAACTTGTCATGTTTCTGCAGACCTATTCTAGTTTGTTCTTTTGTTGGTGTTCTAGCGGTCAGCTAGAAGAATTCATTCTAACGTATGAGCTGAAATAAAGTCAATAATTCATGTTTGTATCCAACTCGGTTTATTTATTCAAGCTTTTATTCATTGTTTCTTAAATATGATGTTATTAATTCAATTGAAAGGAAGGTGAGTCCTTCAAATTCATTTTAAACTGATTTATGATTTAATATAATTTAAACCAGCGATTTTAAAAACCATACAGTCCACAATTCTATTCAAAATCCCTCCATATTTTTGGCCGTCTAGAGCCGTAGATATATTAAATTATGAAATCTTTTAGTAAAAATTAAATTTTGCAAACTTGAAAAAAAAAAAAAAAAATGTTCTAATGGCTTCGAAAATTGAAAAACTAAAAGCAAAAAGAACTATTATTCGGTCGTCAGTGACTAAATTTGAAAACAAAGCGACAAAAGCTTTAGAAGCGGATCCTTTAGACATTCAAGAAATAAAAATTTTGAAAGGTCATTTGCTTGAAAGGCAAACTCAATTAGAACAAATTAATAATGAAGTTGAGGAAGTTATTTCTGATTTAGATGAATTAAAAAAGGAAATTGAAGATAATGAAAAATGGACAGAGAAACTTACTCGTATAAGATATCACATAGAGTCAAGATTAGAACTTTCTTGTTTTCAGAACACTAAAATTGTAACACAGGTTAATGAAAATTCTTCTTCTGTTTCGAAGCAATCTATTCACCTTCCAAAATTTGATTTGCCACATTTCTCTGGCAATTTGGAAGACTGGTTAAGCTTCAAGCAAATACTCGTAACCACTATTCATGAGAACACTCAGCTTTCCGATTTGCAAAAATTACAATATTTAAAAGCGTCTGTTATTGGATCTGCCAATAAGTTAATAAAAGGCTTCCCAATAACTGAAGCAAGTTATAAGGAAGCTTGCGCAACACTAATTTCTAGATTCGATAATAAAAAAAATCTAGCTTATGCCCAGTTAAACAAATTCTTTAATTCGAAATCTTTGAAACCAAATTGTCGGAAATCTATGCTAGATTTATTAGATAGCTGTAATGAAGCAATACGTAACTTGAAATGTTTAGGATTTGAATTTAATTTATTTGTGGATTTAATTCTTGTTTATAATTTGCAAACAAAATTGGATGATAATTTAAAGAAGCAATGGGAATTATCTTTAGATAGTGATTCTTTTCCCACCTATGAAGAATTTATTTTGTTTCTTGAAAAACAAGCGAGAAGCTTGCAAGATATTGTTGATAGTACTTATTCTAAATCTGAAAGTAAACAAAAAGTAGTATTTAAAAAATCTGTTTCTAATGCTGTAATATCTAATTCAGATATAAAATCCAATAATTCTATCTGTTCAGAATGCTCGGAATCGCATGCACTTTTCAAGTGCCCACACTTTCTTAAAAAATCTGTTGAAGATAGATGGAATATTGTGAAGGGTAAAAAACTATGCATAAATTGTTTACGTGGTAATCATTTCGTTAATAAATGTTTGATTTCGACAAAATGTCGACAGTGTAATGCTAAGCACCATACACTTCTCCATTTCGAGAAAAATAAAGTTAATTCTCCACATGTTATTGAAAATACTAATCTCAACATTGAAAGTCCATCCTTTGTCAACTCTAGTTGTTTAACCAGTACCCAAGAGAGTTGTCAAACTTTGTTATCGACAGCTATGGTTCTTGTAAAATCAAATACTGGAAGGTTTGTGCCATGTAGAGTCATGGTGGATTCAGGAAGTCAAAAATCATTAATTTCCAGCTCTTGTGCTAAAAAATTAGGGTTACCTATGAAAACCACAAATCATAGAATCTCGGGTGTAAATAATATTGTTGCAGAAACTGCGCTTTTTGAAGTTAATATTATTTTAAAGTCTTATTATAGTAATGAAATCTTTGATGTGAATGCTTTAATAGTAAATAATGTTACAGTAAATCTTCCTAATTTTGTTGTTCGAAAATCTTCATGGCCTCATTTGGAAGGTCTATCTTTAGCAGATCCTAAATTTTATGTTTCGAGTCCAATTGAAATTTTGCTTGGTGCAGATTTATTTCCCTTAATAATTTTAGGGCAATCTATTCTGGGTCCTAAAGGTACTCCATGTGCTTTACATTCCAAATTGGGATGGTTACTCTCGGGTGTCATACATGCAAACAATTTTCAGCATTCTAAAACTGTCCTTAGTTGCCATGCTACAGTTCAGTTAACTTATGATCTTCAGAAATTTTGGGAAATTGAGTCCCTTCCAGCTGCAACACCAATTCACAGTTCTGAAGAAAAATACACTAAAACTGTTACACGAATTCAGTCTGGAAGGTACATGGTGGATCTTCCCTTTAAAGAAGTTCCAAATTTAGGTGACTCACAATCAAATGCTTTAAAATGGTTTTATTTGTTAGAATCCAAACTTAATAAGAATCATGAGCTTAAGGAGCAATACCATGCCTTTATGCAAGAATATATTGACTTACATCATATGGAACCAGTCCCAAATTCTGAAATTGATTCTAAAGATTATTTTTACATGCCTCATCATGGGGTTTTGAAAGAAGATAGTACAACTACTAAATTGAGGGGGGTATTTGATGCCTCGGCTAAAGGAACATCAGGCCACTCTTTAAACGACTTTCTTGAAATAGGTCCAAAGTTGCAACCAGATTTGTTTAAACTTCTTCTTAAGTTTAGAACATATTCCATAGCCTTAACCGGAGACATCGCCAAAATGTACAGACAGATATTGGTAAACCCCAAACATGTTGACTTTCAGCGAATCTTTTGGCGATTCCAGCCACATGAATCTATTGCGAGTTTCAGATTATTGACTGTAACATATGGCACAGCCTGTGCCCCATTCCTGGCTATAAGGACATTGCACGAACTAGCCAAAGATTATAGTTCAGAATTTCCTATTGCTGCGCAGTCAATTTTCGAGAACTTTTATGTGGATGATTATCTTGGTGGGTCGCATTCAATTGATGCAGCAAAACAATTGGTCAAAGACCTAAATCACGTTTTAAATCAAGGAGGCTTTACACTTAGAAAATGGGCTTCCAATGTACCCGCAGTCATTGAAAATCTACCAGAAGATCTTAAATCCACTAGGCAAAATGTAAAACTTTCCGAAGATTCCTCCCAAAAAATCTTAGGCCTAGTTTGGAATTCGGCAGAAGACTTATTGAAAATTCATTTGAATGGCATCAAATCGGTGCATACCAAGCGAGAATTGCTATCGATGATAGCTCAAATCTTTGATCCTTTTGGGATTCTAGCTCCAACCACGATCATGTTAACAATCATGATGCAAGAGCTTTGGAAAGATAAGTGTGCTTGGGATGATCAAATCCCAGATTCAATTTTGAAAACTTGGCAAGAATTTAATTCTCAAATTGAACTCTTAAAGTCCATTGGCATACCAAGATATCTGAACTGTGAAACATCTCCAGAGAACCACATAGAGATCCATGGGTTTTGTGATGGATCTGGCAAGGCCTACGCTGCAGTGGTATACCTTCGGACACTATCTTCTCGCGGTGAGATTTCAGCTAACTTTGTAGCTGCAAAAACTAGAGTTAATCCTTTAAAACATGTCACGCTTCCCAGAATTGAGTTATGTGCTGCATTCTTGCTTGCACAATTAAGTTCCACAATATTAGAATCTTTAACCTTTAATGTAAATAAAATTTATTTGTGGTCCGATTCACAAATTACTTTAAATTGGATTGAATCTCCTCCAACCGAAGGAAATCAGTTCGTAACAAATCGAGCAAACAAAATCAAATCACTTGTCCCACAAGCAGTGTGAACTTATGTTGAGAGTTCGTCAAATCCGGCAGACTGTGCCTCAAGAGGCATTCTACCGAAGAGTCTTTTGCATCACAAATTGTGGTGGCTTGGGCCTGAATGGCTTAGTGCTAGTGTCAAGTTACCATTATTCCTAGTCAAATCTTCAAATGTTAAGTCAAAAAATTCTGAAGAAAATTTAAGTCACGTTGCAACATCTAGTCATAAAGCCTTTCGTGATTTTCTACTCAAATTCTCTTCTTTTACAAAACTTTGCAGAGTCCTTGCATTGTGTTTGAGATTCATTTATAACATTCGTAGTTGTAATCGTAATTCTAGACGTATTGGACTTGTCAGTACGCCTAAAGTTTCAAGTGCTATTACACATAATCTTAAATTGATTCAGGAACAAGAGTTTTCGGTAGAACTGAATTTGCTCAGGAAAAATCAACCTTTACCAACCAACAACAAATATTTATCCTTAAATATATTTCTAGATGACCAAGGTTTAATCAGAGTTGGCGGACGGTTGTCCAAACATCAGTCACTTAATCAAGATCAGAAATATCCAGTGCTTTTATCGAGAAATCATTTCATTACAAAATTAATTGTTGAGCAATATCATAAAAAACACTTTCATGCTGGTGCACAACTGATTCTTTCCCTAATTAGACAAAAGTATTGGATACTAAATGGCCGCTCTTACATTCGTCGAATTCTAAATGAATGTATTTTGTGCAAACGTTTGAAGAAACAAACTTGCCAACAAATTATGGGTGAGTTGCCAGTCGAACGTGTAACTCCAACTCGACCTTTTTCAAAGGTGGGACTAGATTTTGCTGGCCCACTCATCACTAAACCAAATGTGCCTAGATCTAAAGTTAAATTGAAGTCATATATTTGTGTTTTTGTCTGCATGTGCACAAAAGCGGTGCACCTAGAAGCTGTTTCAGATTTATCTTCATCAGCTTTCTTAGCATCCCTAAAACGATTTGTTTCTAGAAGAGGACTGCCATCAGACATATTCAGTGACAACGGAAAAAATTTCAGAGGAGTTGCTAACTATCTTAAGCAACTAATTCGAATCATTAGTTCTGAAAATGTTCAAAATTTTGCTACCAGCAACTTCATCAATTGGCATTTTATCCCACCATATTCCCCTCATTTCGGTGGACTGTGGGAATCTGCTGTTAAATTGACGAAAAGTCACCTACTTAAAGCTTGTAAGGCTACCATTCTAAATTTTGAAGAGCTTACTACTCTTTTATGTCAAATAGAAGCCTGCTTAAATTCCAGACCATTAACACCACTTTCTTCAGATCCATCAGATGTTAGAGCCCTCACTCCCGGACATTTCCTGATAGGAGTTCCACTCCTTGAGATTCCAGAAAGTGGGAATTCACCAAATCTCACTTTATCTTCTCGTTGGACTCTAATCCAGCGAATGAAGCAAGACTTCTGGAAGAGATGATCTAGAGACTATCTACATCACCTGCAGAATCGACCTAAATGGTTCACTTCACGAACTGATCTTCAAATTGGGGACTTGGTTGCTATTCATGATTCACAATCTATTCCTCTCCAGTGGAAGCTGGGTAGAATTATTCGTACCTATCCAGGACCTGATAATAGAGTTCGTGTAGTTTGGACTCAGAGTGGTGAAATTCAACGCCCCATTGCTAAAGTGACACTCCTTCTCCCGGTGGGGGAGAATGTTCAGAATTCTAATAACTCTGAATTTTGACAATAGATGGCAGCACTATGCAATTTTGATGTAATTTTAGAATATTAACATTAATTAAATTCATTCTTTTTTCATTGTATTTTATGTGTTTTAAACGCTAAATTAATTCTTTTTTCTTTTATTATTATTTATTTTATTTATGTTTTCAATTAATTGTTAGTTATACTTTAAATAATTTCTTTTTCAATTTGCTGTGAACTTGTCATGTTTCTGCAGACCTATTCTAGTTTGTTCTTTTGTTGGTGTTCTAGCGGTCAGCTAGAAGAATTCATTCTAACGTATGAGCTGAAATAAAGTCAATAATTCATGTTTGTATCCAACTCGGTTTATTTATTCAAGCTTTTATTCATTGTTTCTTAAATATGATGTTATTAATTCAATTGAAAGGAAGGTGAGTCCTTCAAATTCATTTTAAACTGATTTATGATTTAATATAATTTAAACCAGCGATTTTAAAAACCATACAGTCCACAATTCTATTCAAAATCCCTCAAGTGACTTACTTAATTACTTACCCTCGTATATATATATAAATGATAGAAAAGTACATAGATAGATAGATAATAGAGATTTTGAAGTATTTATTTTTCGTTATTGAAGAAACAGATATTCATAACACATTTATTTCATATTACATTAAATTAATTTTAACTGAAGTGTAAATGTAAGTTACTGATTATAAAAAAAAAAAAAAAAAAAACTTTTCAGATCTATAATCCAAACTTTTTGGAGATTATCTCGTTTTTTTCAATTAGTATCTATTTAAATGTAATTAAAAGAAAAAAAAAAAAATGAGTTTACAATGTTTTCTTTTTCAATTTTCTATATGATTAAGAAAATGGATATTTATTTTATTTCTTGGAATATATCACAGTTTGGAAACCATCAAGATGTCATGACATTCGAATGCAAAACTTTCGGATAATATATCTTGTCATATACATTTTTTTTTTTTTTTTTTTTTTTTTTATGTCCTTATTTTCTATTCACGGTATTCTGAAAAAATATTTATTAGATTACACTCGATATTGTGTATCAAATTTAATTTCTCAAAGTATACATTTGTCGGCAAAATATCAATTTCATTTCTGAAAAAGTATAGAAAAAAAATTCTTCTTACATTATATTGAATTTAAGCAACAAAAACATTCTGTCTTAACAGTTTTTATTTTTTGATTTGCCACAACTTCAGTAAATGTTATATGCTTTCAATAATGATACATTGCTTTCAATAATGATAGTAATAAATAAAATACTAATGACATTTAGATGATTTCAGTTAGATAATTATGTTTGGCGATTTTTCTATAGTTAATATCCATGGCACTTCTGTCATTAGAATTCAAAATTACTCAACAGATTTAAGCTCAACGCTTCTTTGAAAATATTTTTTTTTCTGTTCTTGCTGACAAAAAATTATATGCTAATATGCAATGATAATTTTGAATTTAGCTTCAGTTAGAGCTTGGGCGAAATTAATGAAGAATTCCGAGCGTCACTTCATTACCAGTGATGCCAGATTGGGGATTTTGTCCCCATTCTGGGGATTTTTGAGGCTTCTGGTGACAATTTTGGGGACCAAATGTTTGTGGGGACTTTTTTGGGGAATTCTAAAATTTTTGGGGACAAATCTGGGGAGTTCAACTTTCTGTCATTGTTGGCAACGTAATGATTTATCCCTACGACTAGGGATTTTCAATAGCTTTATTGTTATTTGGGGATTTTTTTTTTCAAAAATTGCCTTCATTTGGGGAAAAATTTGAGCTTTCTATGGCTTAAATCGGGTTGATTAGTGGCGTATTCTCTGGGTATGCTAGGCATGCGCCGCATACCCGCTAAAAACTGTCTAAACTTCAAACATATTTTGATTAAAAAAAGAAAGAAAGAATAATAATTTAACAGCTGATTTTATTAATCATTCGCTACCATCCATCCATTAGCCGTCATTTAAATTTGGAAAACTATTCTGAAAGAAAATGTCTTCTGTTACATAAGATAATTCTTGGAAAACATCGTTTCCTGTCCGGTTACTCCGTAAGGCATGCTACTTTCCTAAAGCATACCCTTGGATAGGGAATTTTTGTTGTGTGAGGAAATATTCACTGCACTAATTTTCCCACACAAGGGAATTTCCGCTCTTTAAAGACCCCAAGTCATGCTATTTATCGAGAGCATGTCCTGTAGTTTTCCCGTACTGCTAAAGTATTAGGGATTTTCATTTTCTTATCTTCCGTTAAAAGTGTTCGCATAGTCAGTGAGAACTAGTTTTTCCATTTTGTCCATCTTGTCCATTTACTCAAAGACAAGAATGACTGAATAGATTGACGATGTTGTCAGTTCAAAAATGTTATTGATAAAGTAAAATTTAATGCTTTATTTTACAATGATGTAATAAAAAAAACTGAATTTATTTATAAATGATCACTCAACTATAAAATGAAATTTGCATAAAGTTCTGAAAAAATATCTGTTATTTTATGCAACAGGAAGATTACTGCTGTTTTTTTTTTTACCTAAATAACTCATACCAAACGAAAACTTCCGAAAGAAATAAAATTATGATCAAAATTTTACTTATGTTGTCCCTGTACATGGGTAAAGAGAATTGTCTGTCTTAAAGATAATTAATTGTCTGTCTCTCCCTGTGTATCTGCGTGCACTCTGGACAGTTTCAGAAATAAAAATTTAGATACCATTATTTTAATATTGTATTTTTTTAAACAGGTAAAATAAATATCAACGATTCATCAAGTGAAAAATTGCAAGATAAAAATAGTGGTATCAAAATTTCCTTTTGTAAGAACTTGGCTCTAAAGCTAAGGCCTTTGATTACAGAGCTACAAAATGTGACAGAGGTATAGCTTGGATATTGCAAATGCGCACCTCATCGAGATTTCTTCTTCTTCTTCTTTTTTTTTTTTTTTTTTTTTTTAAATTTTGGATCAGAATATCTGAATCCGCCCCACCCCCATCCCCTCAAATTTTTCCTTTTCCTAAATTTTATTCAAATTGCCTGGTTTTTATTTTTAATCGTCTCTATTCCTTAGCAATGGTTACTAGCTTATTACAGTTACTACATAGCAACGCTTTGGCGATGCCATCGACAGATTTTATTTTAATTGAACAAAACAAGATTTTTTATTTCAATAGTTGCCTCTTCAAAACGATTTTTTATTTGGAAAATTAAAAATTTCTTTGAAAGGGGAAAATGTTTATCATTTTTTATTTTTTTATTTTTTTTTATTTTTTTATTATTTTAATTTTTCTTTTGGTATCAAATGTCAATATAATAAAAATAATTAAACTTATTACATTTTTAACTTTATTAAAATGTTCAACAATTAAGTTCATGTATAAGAACTATTTGTGGTTCGAGTTAAAGCGCTATCACAAGCAGTGGGGACCCGGATCCGACATTGTAAGGAAGTCACTGCCATATTTTGCGTGGCTTTAATGAATTTATATATATATGTATACAGTGATGTATAAAAAATTAGTGATTCAATTTCTTTGAAAATTCATTTTTATGTAGTAACCAGTGAAGCATTCAAAGCCTACTAGTTCTTCATTAAATTATAATAAGTGGCATTTAAATAAATGCTGCCAAGATAAATTCGATAAAATACATGTGTAAAATTATATTTACGGTTTGAAGAAATTGGAAATTTACGTACTTAAATTATAAGAAATGATAACGAATTTAGAAGTAGTGCTCTTTCCACAGTTGGCTTCAGAGCATGCCCAGATTCAAATATCACGCTACGCCACTGGGGTTGATATATATATATATATATATATATTTTTTTTTTTTCCCCTTTCTAGTAGAAATCAAGTTGGGGATCTTTTCGAAAAAAAGCCCCCTGATTTGGGGAAATTTGAAGACCTGTTTGGGGAAATAATTTTCGACCATCTGGCATCACTGTTCATTACTAACATGTAATCCATCAAGACGTCTTTGTTGGGGCTCCTGGCTTCTCCTCCACTCAGTAATAACTTTGAACATTTATTAATTTTTGTACTCACCTATATGGTCACCACATATGCTGAATATTTTAAAAATATTTAAACAAAATAAGTCTGAAGATTGAATAATGTCTATTTTTTGAAGAGTTCCTGAGTTTTTGCACTAATTCGCAAGTACTATAATAATGTTTTAAATAATCAGCGATTTATGCGGCCAAGAAAATTAATCAATCTAACACCTGGTTTTGTGTGATGACTTTTATCAAGAAAAATTACCAATGTTACAGAGAGAAACTTGATTTTTCAAAACTACACAATGAATATGATAACAGTTTCTAATAGACCTGAAAATTTGAATTTTAGGTTATTCAGCAGTGGCCAGTGTATCCTTTTACCTTACTTTCCATTTTATCACAAACGTTTTCCTGAATATCGGTTCACCGCTAACAGACAGAATTCGCGCATTTTTCTAAGACGACTTCTGAAATAAGTGAGTAATTCATTGCAAATCAACACAATTTTTGTTTATTTCTGTGCCTAATTTCCTAAATATGCCATTTTCCCCCTATATCTCTGTGGTTCTTTTGGATAATTTTGGCATGTTATCATTTGTTTTTCTTGCATTCTACATTAGAATTCAAACTGTTATATTCGCACACACAATTTAAACATAATTTGGTTAATTTGAATTATTTAATTGTGATGTATCTAGGTCAATTAATACATGTAATGTAATCCCTTCATCTTGATGCATACTGTTTTTAAATTTAAAAGAATACCTGAATAGGAATTAGGCAAAATTAAAGACCAGTAAATTTTAGAACTTGCAATTTTAGAAATTTCCGACCTCACAGTTATAATGGTAAAGAGCGTGATTAACGCTATCACTTTAACTATGTTAAAATTTAGAACTGAATGGCAAAATGACTGGTAAAATACATTTAATTAGAAGAAATGTAATAAAAAAAGATGTAAATGAGATTAAACTACCGCATGTAATATTATCCCAAATGCTACAATTCTTTACTAGTCCTGAAATTGAAATATTGAATTAAAAAACTTAACGCGAGAATTTTGAAATAGACGATACGATGAAATTTCTATTAAATTTTCTGTGAACACTGAATACAGAATCAGACCTTTTACACTGTTTAGAAGATTGTTTCACCGTAGTGGGCAAAGAAAAATATTTTTTCTTTGCCCGCTAAAAATATTTTTTATTATTTATTTATTTATTTATTTATTTATTATTATTATTATTATTATTATTATTATTATATTTTTTTGCTTTTAATGTTATTAAAATAATTAATTGTATATTTTTTTTGTATGTGTGTGTGTATTTTATTAAATAACTTGCACATTTTACTAACTGAATTATCGTTAACATATATCTTTGTTGAATAAAAAAGCATATCTCCTACCAAATATGCTAACATTTCCAAATTATTCTGAAGCATTGTGCACGAATAAAAAAAAGTTCTGTCTTTTTTTTTTTTTTTTTTTTTTTTTGTTACTAGTATTTTTCTACAAAAAATTCTATCCTATAATGCAACAAAATTGAATTTAAAAATATGATAAAAATTTCTGCATACAAATAGTAGTGGAATAAATTGCAGAAATCTTTTATTCCTGATTTTTAATACTCACATGTTTTTACACTACTTTTTTGGGGTGTAATTGTCTTGTTACTTACTCGTAATTAATTATGGGAGAAAAATTATTCTGCAAAAAAAGTGGTGGTGTAAAAAAAAGCCGCACGCCAGGAATTTTGCGTAATAAATTAGATACATTAACATGTTTGCTAATATTGCTAATATTGTTTTATTTATATCTCTCATCATTTCTCTCTCTTTCGATTTTTTTCTTCCCTTGAATGTTTTAGAAAAAAATAAAAATAAAAATAATCAATAAAAAGTACGAATTTAACGAATCAAAATATATAAAAAATAAAATTTATTCAGCGCCCGTATAGCATCTCAAATAAAATTTTCAAATTCATTTTAGAAACAACAATTAAAAAACATAAGTCATGGCATATCCTTATTATTTTAAATTTGACTAAAAAAAATATGAAATTCTATTAAAAATCAATGAATAAATGCTTTTTTTAATTTGTTTCCTTAAAAATGAAAGTTTTATTCTTATTTTATGTAATTATATTCTCATAAATTTGCATATGAAAAAACCATATGAAAAACTCACGTTAACTTATTAAATGAAGATTTATTTTCTTTTTTTGTCTCTTGAAAACATGAAGTGATCAATTAATAATGAATTAAATAGGGCAAAAAAATGAAGGAAAAACTGTTTCAAAAAATCAGCATAAAAGTATCATAATTTAAATCACAATTTCTTTACATAAGTCGATAAATATTTAAAAAATAATAATAAAATAAAATAAAATAAAATAGCAACTTGAAAAATGCAACTTCTTACCAAAATATGATTTAAAAAGTGTAAGTAATTCCAAGAAGGGATGTTGCTTTTTAAACATTCAAAGAAAACAATTGATATATTTTCGTTTAAATGAAAAATGAAAAAAAAAAAAAAAAAAAAATACTGTATTGAAATATCTTATTTTATCTGTTTACATATTGCTTATTTATTTAATTTATTACCGAAATATTTATATGCATCTTGAAAAATATATATATATATACATATATATTTTTTTCACTGATAATATAATTTAATAATAAATATTTACTTACACGCTACTAATGTGATATATAAAGATATATATTTATGATGTTTATAGTATAATAACTAATAAATATATACATATATTTACGATGTTTATGGTATAATAACTAATAAATATATTTAAATTAAAGTTGGTAAACCAATATAGATAACATGGAAATACATCACAATATCTTAACAGCATATATAAATACACAAGCTTTGACTAAATGTTATGATATATTAAATGGAACAAAGGTTTTGGGTAGACGTTATGATTGCAGGAATATATATTACACGGTATTATTAAAATTGGACAAATGTGTAATGAAATATATGAATATAAATGGAAGCATTCAAAGGTTACGGAATGTTATAATTATAGTTAAGTTAAATAAATAGTTATTGATTTTTATTGATTATTATCGATATTATTAACTATGTTATTGATTAATACTTATATCGAATATTGTAACATGCTGAAGATTAAGTTAGTGTTTCTTATAATAGTTATTAAAGTAATGTTTTATTTTTATTTTTAAATATTTCATGTTTTGTTAAGCTTTTTTACTTCATTCATACTTTAATCTTCTTGAGGTTTTATTTCTTTTTGTTTCTTTATTTTTTTTTACTAAAAACATTACTTTACATTAATTTTGTGATCTATAAACAGATTAAAGTTTAATCAAATTTACCAAGCGAACTTCTGTATTTTTAAGTGTAAAGTCTCTTTCTAAAGAATCTACTTTTCTCAAAATAAAAATCTTTAAATTTACAAATTGTAAATAAAAATTTTTAATTAAAAAATATAAAAACGAATTATGAATTATAAATTTTGACAAAAAGTCATAAATGAAAAGCGAATTTACATAAAACAATAATACATGATAAATTAAATGTATAATAGGAAATATATGCAAATTAAAATTTATACAAGTGCTCAATTTTTTACGTCTTTGTAGTGTTATAATTGTGTGAAAATGATATATTTTTCATTCAATGCTAATATACACGGTGGTTGTAAATAAACGTCCGCTGTAAATAATATCCTCAATCAAGACGGGTTCATCGGATTGGTTGCCATATTTGGTATGTGAACAATTCATAAGACGTCCTAATAGAAATAAAAGAATTCTTCGTTCAAAAGGTGTCCACCAGGTTCCGCTTTGCATGTACAAAAGGATATTTAACAACAGAATGACCCAGACAGGATCAGAAATTAGTCATATTTATACATAAGTCATTTCTTTTGTTGTTTTTTTAATTTATTCATGGAAAACGCCATCTAGTTAGCAATTTTGAACTTTTTCTTTTTTTTTTAATACCTTGAACATATTTCATAAATCATGCACATAACCAAATTTGAAGATGTCGTATTATCCGCAGGCCAAATAAAGCAATTTTAACACCAAAATTTTTATTAATCGACATTGTAAAAAACAACGGTAATTTTTACAGCAGAATGTGTTGGTACAAAGGTTTGCCAACACCTTCTCCTGTTAAAAAGAAACCATTTACAGCAGAAACATCTGTAAAAGAAACGCTCTTTACAACTGTTTTAATAGCAGAGTGCCGTAAAAAATACTGTTATTTTTTACAGTGTATAACCTTATATTTGTACGAGGTTGTGTTTCGCATAAATATACCTTTTACTGTTAATTAAAATCTCCACTATACAACTGATTTATCTAATTCGCGGACTGTACGGAAAATCGCCCTTTTAGCTGCCGGATTTTGTTTATGGCGTAAGTTTAATTATAACCACTCAGTGTATGAATAAAATTAGATGTACCTGTACTCTAAGAAATTTCCGTAAAATTGGTAGAGTGGATCTTTAAATCACACGGTCATCTTTCTTGTAAGAAATCCACTACTCATATTTGTAAAAAATTGCTGTACATTTCGGAGTATTGACCATTTATTAAAGGTTCCTTTTCTTCTTCAAGAAAAAAAAAAAATCGTAACAGATTTATAGACCATGAATTTATTTTTATGCTGGATTCTCATTATGGCTTAGGTTTATTTATAACCACCTTGTATTAGTATAAAAATAGACGCACCTATACTCTAAGAAATTTCCGTAGAATTCGGAGAATTGGTCGTTAAATCCAATACTCATATTTGTATAAAATTGCTATACATTTCGGTGTATTGACTACTTATAAAAAATCACTTTTTTGCTTCGGAAAAAAAAAAAAAAAAAAAAAAAAATCATGACCGATTTACGGGCATGATTTTACTTTAACGTTCAGTGACGAAAACTCTTTTTGCCGATCATTAACCGTGTTCTAGTGTGCAAATTGCTTACAGTGAACATCAGATGAATCTTGAAGTTGAGAGCTTATAAATAATGATAGAGGAGCTTACTTTCTTACATTATTCATTACGTAGGATATAAGTAAAATCTTAATATATTAATATGAATAAACATATTAATTGTTTGGAAATTAAAATATGCATGGTACATATCATGAAGTTTATTTATTTTTTATTTATTTATTGTTTTTTTCTTGGATTACTTACTTTTTAGCTATTAACTTGAACATATGGAAATCTATGGAAAATATAAGAACAATTGCTATAGTCTTTCTGAAAAAATCAGAAACTTCAATAATAGATACATAGAACATTACAGTAACAATAATTCTTAAACGGAAACTCTGTTATAATGTAACTTTTTTACTATTTTTAGGCTAGGTTTAAAGAGAAACGCTCGCAATTATAAAGTGCGAAAATTAATAATACTGTTTAATTAATTACTATTATTATTATTATTTTTTATGTGTGTGTAGGGGGGGGGGGGTATACTTTCTAGATTGAGATCATAGAATTAAAAGAGGTCGAAAAGAAATTTTCATCCGCTACCATATGGAAAAATATAAACGTTTTATTTATACAACGAATTATACTAATTATTATAAACTAACCAATTTTGATTTTAAAATGAATCACAATAAAATTTAATATAATTGTGAAGTTGATGAGCGGCCGTCGTAAAAGAAAGTATTTTTTGTTGATGGCTTTGGCTGAAAAGTAAAAACAATATTAGAACTGAATTTCCATTAAAAGGACCAGGCTCGGAATTAACTCAGAGACATATTTTGTTCTCATGCCAGTTTATTAAAATATTTCAATATACGTGACCATAGTCAATGAACAGAGCGTAATAAGTTTTTTAACGAAAACATTCTGGAGTGGGGAAACATTACGGAGAATCAGGCCGGGCCCTCGGCCCGAATCGCTCTTGAGTCCTTTACATCTTACATAGTCAGTAAACAGTAAGAAAGTGTTAGCTCCTAAACTGAAGCAAAACGAATGACAATTCCTTTGGCATTGAATTATACGCCAAGTTCAAAGTTTGAAAAAAGAGAATGGTTGCTTTACTTTATGAACTTTCATATGTATATTTTTAAAAAGTGAC